>VZTN01038555.1:0-14797 GCA_013400515.1 Erpornis zantholeuca
TTTTGTCTCAAACCAAGACAAAGAACCATTTTCTTATATCTTCTGCTGAAACACATCATTTATCGTGTCCAAGTTAAGTGTTTTCTTAAAGGAAATACTCTTTGGTGATCTCATTTCATTTAGATCCCTAATTGTCTCTTTTTCCTCTCTCCTTCTCCACCCTCCAGCCCCATGGAAATGGAAAAAAATAAAAATTCCCCAAGAGAAGAAAAAAATAAAAATCATTAGATTGCCTAAACCAAATGAATCAAACATGCTATCTTTGGTGAAATTATCTTTAATTTGGTCACAAAAGTTCCAGTCTAAATTCAGGATATTAGTAAAGTATTGTGAGCAAAGTTGTACATGATACAAACCAGAATGGGAAATGTTGGGTAAACCTGGATGTTAGCAAAGCAGGATACTAATCAGAAGATGACTAAAGGAACCTAAGAATAAACAGCAATAAAAACAGGAACACTAAAATAGCGTGAGGTTACTGGTCAAGTACCTCAAAAATTAGCTGAGTGTTCAACACTTACATTTCTACCCATAGTGACAATTAGTGAAATGTTCTCATCTTACAAGGCTAAGATGGATCACCAACATAAAAATATGGGAGGTTGAACCAATAAATGTGAAATAAAATGAAGCGTCTTAAAATGAAAGTTTAATTTTTGGTAAATATCTTACTTACAATCAGTGTTTCCTCTAAAAAAAAAAAAAAAAATTCCTCACTGTGTTGTGTTTCCTTACAAGCCAAAGAGAGACCAAATGGCATGAAGAGAGCAGACTTAAGGCAGGTATGGTGAGCAACTCAACTGTCTCTGGGAAAAAGAATCGCAAAAGCCCCTGCATACTGTGGGCAAGAATGTGCTGTTCCAGAGCCCACAGCTCATGCTGGAACACATATCCCTACCTCAAAAGAGGAAACAGAGTTATTCAACAAGCTGTGTTGCACATCCCCTGGTCTGACAAAACCAAATGCAGATACATACAATTCTTTCTTCCTGGATTCTTCACGCCAACTTCTACTCACTGGAGACCACTGCACTTATTTCTAGGCAGAAAAACCTTTTTGTTTGCTTTCCTGCCATTTAGATAATAAATTTCAATTTTAAAGCTTTTACTGTCAAACATGCACAAAATGAAAGTAGCTTTCTAAAGTTTCTGCTTGTATTCCCAGACTAGCAAAGGCTTACTGTTAGAAATAGCTGAGAAGACATATCAATTTGTTTGTTTTATTTGCCTTTCCTTGTAACTTTAAAGTATAAACACTTTACAATAATTGGGGAAAACAATTAATTCTATTCACACCTTTAGCTACATAAAAAGCTGGTCATTTACTTAATGTATGTTAACTTTACTGGTTTACAAGGTATTTATTTACCATAGAGAGGTTTGTGAAAGCATGATGCTCCAATCATATATTTGGATGAGTAGGCTGTTGTGGCAGATTCAGATGAAGAGAGAAGAGCAGCACTGACAGCAAGCTGAATGTGAAATGGCTTACTCTCCATTTTTCCTCTCAGAGAAAATGCTAAAGATATCCCATCATTTTTTCTGAATTATTATCTGAGTAGCGTTTTCAAGAAATCAATTAAAAATAAATATGAAACCTTACCTGACATTTTGAGCTAACAAATAGACATTTCTTCCAGTTTAATACAATGTTAACTTGCCTGACAATAACTTCATACTAAAATGAAAGTGTATATAGATCTTGGTTTATTGTATGTCACTGCTCTTAAAACAAAACCTCAATTTCAGGGCAAACTTTTAAGAAAGCACCTGATAATTGCCAAAAAAAGACCTAGAGTGGTGTGCTGGCTTTGGCTGGTTTGGAGTTAATTCTCTTCACAGTGGCTATTATCAGGCTGTTTTGGAGTTGTGCTGGAAACAGGGTTGATAACACAGGGATTGATTACACAGAGCCAGGGCCTTTGCCACTCCTCACCCTACTGCACCAACAAGGAGTTGAGAGGGGGCAGAGGCAGGACAGCTGACCTCAGCTAGCCCATACCACACCTATGCTTTGCATAGGAACTTGGGGAAAGAAGGAGGAAGGGGGCATGTTTGGAGCCAGGATGGTGTTTTTTTTCCCAAGCAATCGTATAATGCACATACCGGCTCCTGGGAAGCAGTCCAATTAATTCATAGATTTATTTTACTCATGTTTCAGCTTTTACCTGTTAAACTGCTTTTACACCAGCCCAGGGTGTTTTGGACTTTTACCCTTCTGATACTCTCCCCCATTCCACTGAGCATGTGGGACTCACTGGGGTTAAACCACAGCTGAATTGTTGGAGCACCATGATGGGCATTAGCAAAGTAAGTTTCCCAATGTTGCATGGACCACCCATGGCATTTGCAGGGATTGCAGGCCAAATTAAACAAATTTTCAAAATTGAAAATTAAAGCATTAAATCCTGAAACATTATGCTCAAAGACTCAGCTGCCTGGAGCCTGGTGCTGAGTCACTGAGTCTTGTACTTGTAATAGCAATCTGAGGGCTTTGGAACATATATGGCAAACAGAAAAATATTTCTATCCTGCCCATAGTGGAGTTATTGTTATTGGTGAAACAGTGGGAGAGGCAACTCTTTGTTCCTAACATTAGCTATTATTAAAATTATGTAAAACAAAATTTGGGAGGTAAATGGGGCATCAGAGTAAAGCACAATGACTCCCACAATTATTAAACATTTTTACAGAAGTAAAATACTGTATGAATACTTCTGATAAAACTTTTATGTATAAAACCTGATGTGTAATCTGTCCCAGATGCATAAACACAGCCTTTTTTGAGTATAGAGGTTCATCAAGTTATTTCCCACTATTTGAGGTAGACATCAGCTCTTTACACTTCAAATACAGAAGAGTGTTATTTGGCAAAGGGAAAACTTGCTTACTATTCAATTTTGTCTAAGCTGTTAACTTCGGTGATATCAGAAGACAGCAGCAGGAGGAGAGTAAATCCAGCATCCCAACAGAGATGAGGCTGCCACGACCCTGACCACAGGCCCAGCTAGGAGCAAGCCTGACCACACATTTACTAGTGGACAAAAGCACACAAATACCTGTTTATACCACATGTGCACGTGTATACATTGCTGACAATTCAGCACAAGCTGACACATGTAATACTCACATGAACACAAACAGCACAAGTGGCCTCATCCCACTCCTCTCTCTTACTGAGGAGGATGGAGATCTGTAGAATGAACAAATACATGTATATGTACAAACATATAAATACTGGCAAATACTGTCCACGCACAGTCTGACCATTTTAACCCCTTCCCCTTTCTGTTTTCCCATGTTTCTTCCTCCACAGAAAATACGGAAACCTCTCTGTTCCCTGCTTGGGTCCTCTCAAAACTATCCCATGATCAACCTTGTGCAATTCTGATATGATCTTCTTCTGTATCTCACAACATGATCCTGACAGTGACACTTTGGAAGCCACCTGAACGTGTTACCACTGGTCATTGGCCTGGAGTAAATGTCCCCTTACCATGGGTCTGGAGCAATCCTAGTAGAGCCTAGGGAGACTGAGACAGAAGCTCATTTCCTTGGCTGGGTTATTGGGTCCTTTCTCCTGCCACATTACCCATGGGCTCACACATGCTTGTGGAGAGGTCTTTGTTAGGCTGACAGCTCCTGTGATGCCTGACAGCAGCTGGGAATAGCAGTGTTTAAGCTCCTCCACCTGCTCCACCCTAACTCTGCCTGAGGTGCAGATGTAATTTTTATCACAGGACATAAAATGCATTAGTGGGGTACTGGCAGGGTTACAGAACATGCAGCCTTATGGCTAGAATTTGGTAGTGGGTACCAGTTTGGTGCTGTCTGGAATACAAATGAACAGACAGCTCTACTGAGCTATTTTTGAAGTGTGTTTTATTCCTAATATCAACAAGTAAGTGTTAACAAGAAAAATGTATGTGAAGTCAAATAAAAATTATTCTAAGAACTTTTCAATGAAGCAAAATATGTCTTTGATATTTCTTGCTTTATTGTTTTTCTGTGAGTGATCAGGCAGTTGTAGGATGCACCAAAATGTTGTAAATAGTGTGGTAATGTAGAAATATAACTTCATGACTTCACAAGCTCTCTACTAAAAAATTTATTTTAGGGCTTACTCCATTTATCTTGGTTTCTGAGTAGCCTCAAAAATCCATGATCTGGAAAACAACGGTTTCCATAAATAGACATATAGCATTTCAGATCACTATATTTAAATTTTGTTATCTCAACATAAGACCTCACTGGTTTATCAAAACATATTCAGAGCCACCAAAGTCAAAGCAACAACTGAGCTGACTAACAAACATCGTAGCAAACTGATCCGCAACCTCTGCTATTAGCCAGATCATATCACCAATAAATATAGACATGTAGGCACTACAACAAATTACAAGTAAGAAAAATTCAGTCTGGATCTTGTAAAAAGCTCACTGATGACAGCTGAAAGATTTGCTTGGACTTTGCAGGCTGTGTATTTTAACTGACAGATCCATCAACATAAAATATCCAGCCACAAAAGCAATGCATCCATCCTGAGTCCAACATAAATTGACTGAAATTTTTTTGTAACCTGAGGCTGCATTAACAGAATACTGTGAAAGCTCACTGTTTATGAAGCCCTCTCTTGCCTTGTTCAAAGTTTCTTTCCGTATTTTCAAACCAGCCTTTACAAACTGGCCTGTGCCAAAACTTAGGTTCAAGTTTCTCACCACTTCAACTTCTTCAGCCACTGCCATAGAAGGGCAACTGCCTTCTAATTCAAGGGATTTTTTGTATTTAAATTGCTTCAGCTCTGCAATGTTTGTACGTAACAGCAGTCTCTCCTTAAGCGCCTGCAATGTATGTTATTTGCTCTATTCCTTAAAAAAACCCCATCATTCATCTTTAAATAGAGAAAATTTATTCCAAGACAATACACCTACCTCTGAGTTCTTAAAATTATTTGTATTGAAGTAGATTAGTCTTTCCCAGAACTGTGCATCAGGTTACTTGGAAGTCACTCTAGAAATAAGTAGTACACTGAATGTAAGTCACTCAACATGGTGCTACTAAATGGCAGGACGGAGAGAAAAGCACAAAATTGAGAAAGAAGAGAAAAAAAACACAGAAATAATAATGGCAAGAAAACTGACTTGACAGTATATACTTGTGCTTTTCTTTACACAATTTTTTGTGAAGTACAATTGCGTTGCTGGCTTTTGTTGCAAAGCAGCAATGAGCAACTAATGCCAGAGAGCATCTCTGCCCCGTCTCGGTCAGCCCATGTGCTCCATGCTTTCCTTCCAAAGGCATGGAGGAAGGGCTCTCACTGGCCAGGGAACCTTATGGCTAGCTCAGGCATCTTTGCTCTCCTCAATGACACAGCAACAAAGGGGACGAGAAGAGGCCTCTGTGAGGAGGGCACAGAAGATCTTTATTCACATGCTGCTATCCACATGTCCAGGGGCAAAGGCAAGGAAGGGCAGAGGGTTTGGAAGTTTATCGGGATCTGGGGGATGGGCAGAGCTGGGGTCCCTCAGAGATCCATAGGAGGAGGCTGAGGGGGTGGCCAGGGTTTAGCCAGGAAGGGGGTAAAAGTGGTTGGGGGAACACCATGAAGTAGACAAAGTAATATCTGTATCAGATACTATAATGGGGAAAAACAAGTGTATCACACTATAGCCTGAGAATTTCGTTCCACAAGTTGCTCTAGAACTTCTTTCACAGTTGGTTTTATCTTCACCTTGGTTTACATACCTGTGTCTTAGTTACTACTTTAATTTTACATCCCTTTACTCTGTTAGAGAATAAAATAAACAATGAAAACACTTTGTTAATGTCAGAGCTAAGGTATTTGTCTTAATTACTCTGGTTCAACTTCCCATTTGACTTTTCCTTTGAAAAAGTCAATGAAAGGTGCAACTCCTCCGTCCTTTCATACACTGACAGGAGAGGAAGACACTGAGAATAAGGAAAAGGGTTGAGGAACTCCCTTTTGCTCTTGGAAAATAAGGAAAGATTTTTTTCTCACCTTGCTATTTCTTTTGGCAATGTGAGCCATACAAAGAGCAATCTAACTCTGGCGTAAAATAACACAGAGATGCTCTTCTCAGAGTTGAAGGACAATATTATCTGAAAAATAAATTAGTCCACACAAAGTTTCCTCAAAATTTTCTTCTATTTCTCTGTGAAAAACTGCAGAGTTCCATACAACAGCTTATGCTTAGTACCTAAATGAGTAACCAAAGAAAACAAAATTATACCATAATTGCTGAAAATTATATTTCATAGTCAATATTGCAGAGAGAACACTGGATTTTTTTTTCCTCTTTCAGAATTCTTAAAGATTTGTTGTCTGCCCATTCAGAGCATAATCCTCTCCAATACAAGACTGCAGCACTTGCTCTATTTCATAACCTGAATTAAGTCACATTGTCATTCACTCTGTCCTCTCCTTGTTTCCTGAGGGTCTAATACAAAAGAATTTACTTTGATTTAGCATTATCATTGAAATAAATGGGAGAGCCCAAAAAAACAAAGGTGCTTCCAGTTTATGGAATGTGAATGCAAATGCAAACTTGCAGCTAGAGTACTTCCACAGATTTTATCCTAAATATTTTCAGATATTTTGGAGAAGTTTGCTGTAATGAGAAAGCATAAATATATAGTCATAAAACTCCAGCTGACATTGTTTCTATTGCAACAATTTATAACATGGAAAATTATTTTCATATTTCATTTAGTAGAACCCAAAGGAGTTCTCACAACTCACTCTAGCTTTTAGTTTTCGGCTCCTATCTGTTCCTAAGTGTAGCTCATTTCCTTGGTAAAATGTACGGAGTCACAACAGGAACACTACACCCAGAGCTGCAAAAAAATATATTTTTATTCACTGTGGTGCAGACTTCTCCCTAAAATAGGTACAATGATTTGCATATCTTCTTCAAAGCTCAGCTCTTAGGAATAAATATAATGAAGAAAATGCAGTATGACAAGAGTAAAAGCAGATTTATGTTAGTCTTACTAGATAGTTCTCACCATAAGCTAAGCAAAGTAGATGGCATTCTGTAGGATATAGCCTCTCTAATGATAACAGCAGAGCCCTGCTAAAATTATTTAAAAGCCCACCACCTTCATATGCTGCATAGGAAAAAAAAAATTGAGATTATACCGCCCACTGGATTTCAGTGAGTGCTTTTCCATAGCAGGGAAAGACCCAGTCAGCAAGAACAGAGAAGTCCTTTTGAACCAGCACAGCAAACACCTATTTAGACCCAGCAATACAATAGATCTCCTCCCTCTATCCTCTTCCAATTCTTACACTGCACCAGGTGTATGGGTTTTTTTGTAATTCAGATCTTGTTTATTCAATGTTAGGTGCTACCAAGTATGAAGCCCTAAATTCCACTTATAATTTTAACTACTTCACTGGAGTTATGCAAGCAAATCATCTGTTTTAAATTTATTTTATCCAATTTGATAAAGGAATTACCATAAAAGGATGAAGCAAAATATCATGGCAGATTTGGCTTGCAATCTCATTAAAGCAGTGCACATCTGTGTCTACTTCGGGTTCTAAACAAAACAGCTGAGTGAAACAGATGCATAGCCAAGAATTTGAATGGGGTTTAGTTTCACAAAGATAAAGGAGAGTTGAAAAAATCTTGTTCAACACACTGGTGCCTACCTTCCAATGATGGTCAATAAGCAAACAGGAGAAGTCACCTAAACTGACTTCTTAAAAAAACCCTTTAAAACTTTGAAGTTTGGTTTCAACTATGTAAACTTATGACCCCGGCATCTTTAAGTATCAGTTTGTTTTCCCTTCATAGGGAAGACAATGAGACAATGGCCCCTTCTATTTAAAATTTATAGCTGAACCACTATACTTTAGTTTATGCCACTAAACACCCTTCACTTTATGCCACTTCACTCATATGAACACCCTTCACATGGGTGACCATGATGGTATTTCTGTCCTATACATTATACATTTACCAATGTCATCCAAATATTTTCGATGTTTCTGTACATCAAGGCATAAAATTTTCAGAAATGGGATCAAAAACCAAACTTTGAAACATTCAGATTTCCACTGAAACAACCAGATTTTGCACCCTTAATTAAAACAAATGTTCCTTTTCTTCAATGGGAAATTGATTTTAGCAGACACAGAAAGATAATGATCAAAGTTCCTATTTGGAAAGCAAGTATATCAGTGTTTTCTCAACCTTTATGTTAAAAGTATGTAATTCGTTTTCTTCCCTGCTCTCATCTGATTATTAATTCTAGTCAATAATTTATGAAACAGTATGTTTTATACTCTGAGACCCACTAGGATTATGATCTCCAGCTGTGGAATATCAAAAGACAGCAAACGATAGAGAAAAAAAAAATGAAGCTTGGATTACAATGGAAAAAATCTAAGAAACAATCCACAGAAAATCAATACTTTGTTAGTATTTAATAGATGACTGGATTTATTATTTATATGTGTGTTATTTAAAAGGTATTGATAAAACATATTTAAAAGCTTTAAAATAAGTGGTATTTTAGGGAAGTATGAACTGTAAGGTAAAAATCCTCTATTGCTTCTACAGGTTGCATGATTTATTTGTAGTGCAGTTAGAGATACTCAAAGATACAAACTTCTTTTAAAGAAGTCAATTTTTTATATTGATTTAAAATATATTTGCTATACTACCCCAAAGCAGAATTAGTACTAATTGCTAACGTTGAATACTACTTTCAACAAAATGAAACCTTTCTATCCTTTTCTATCCACTCAGTCATTCTGTTTTCGGTTAGAGAAATGTAGTTATTTTATATATGTATAATTTTACATATATATAGAAAGGTTGGTAGGAAACTGTAGTGTCATGACAGTTTTTTGCTGGTTTTCCTAATTTTTCTTTTATTATAATTACCATTCATGGACTTGAAATTATGCTACTTGTCTCAAAATCCATTTCAACCAGAAACCTTGATGAATACATAGAGATAATTTTAGTTGTGCCATATCCTCACAATACTTACAAAACCAAGAAACACAGACACACACAGAGCAATTTTTCTCTAATGAATCACTTGTACTGTTCTTCAGTATAGTCCAGTGTGTGCTATGTGGCACACTAGGAGTATATCTGGGTTGAAGAATTTATTATCCATTCCTATGCATAATTAATAATTATTGCTACAGATTTATCCTGCTCAGCACAGTATGTCATAAAGATTTAATTGTTTAGCAATGAGAGTTAATGAGTATAAAAATTCAATATTTTCTTGTCGCTGTGTATTACACTTTCCCTTCCATTGCCAATATTTCTCAGCTAATTATCTTCTCCAAACATTCAGGAGGAAAAATATCTTTAGGCAGTTTTAAGGCATATGAGTGTACAGATAATATGCATTTTGCTCATGTAGAAGAGGAAACCTTATGGAAATATGTTTACTTATAAACAGATTAATTAAAAGTTTAAATTGAAGGAGATACCCACACTAAACTGAGGCACAGCTCCATTTTTACATCTTGGCCTAGACCTTTTCTGATCTGGTCAATATGGTAAATAAAAAGCTGCTATAATGTTGAAAGTGTTTTACTTCTGATGTACAATTTATGATGTGTAACACATGGAATAAAGTAAGCAAGGAAAAAGCATTGCATAAATAGCCAAGAAATTTACTTATAACTCAAAAGACAAAAACCTGTAAAGACTGAGAAAAGGGAATTCTGCTAGTGGTAAATGGAGGAATGGTGACAATTACTTTTCTCCATCCTGGCCTGAAGAAGAAGAAGAAGCAAAATCTTTACGAGAAAAGAAGAGTTTAAAAATGAATTTTTAGTTGGATTTCATTATGGCAATATTCTTATTAACAAGGAATTAATCAATATGGTCTGTGTATTATCAGGGAAGAGATATATTTTACAGAGATTGCAAACAAATGTATTTTAAAAAAATTTAAAAAGCAAGTTCAGAAAATTGAGGTTTATCTTGTACTTAAAACGCCCGTGAAAAGAAAAGAAAAAAAGGTGATCTATATTTTGCCAAACTACGGCAGAAATACCAAAAAAAAGCGCAATCCAACAGTAATTAAGAAAGTAAGCTTTATGAAAAAAGACAGCTTAAAAGTACTAATTTCATATTCAATTGTGGTCAATAAGAACTAGAAAAATTTAAAATTGTCAATATAAACAACAAATCCTTTTTTAAAAAGATCAGTTACACAATTGTTTTTTATAAATGTACTGGTTTTGGGAATCTTTCCAAACTTACCTTTGTCACCTGTTTTTAATTAAACAGTATTAAATTTGATCCATATTTTCCCTCTTAATGATAATCTCTTCAAAGCAATACAGATATTCATCAAAGTTATTTGAATTAGCTTATATTAGTAGCGTTTATTTTTATTAATAATTTTTCCATGACAAATAAGGACATTTTGTTGTCATTTCAGAGTGCTGGAAATGCAAGATAATGTAGGTTATATAGGTTGTCATTCACTGTAAACAAAATCTATGTCTTGGTTTAAAATGCTTCCTTGCCTTATTGTGGGGCATAATTCTTAATCATTTTTACTTTGGTGTCCAGTGGTCATCCTGCAATGGTCAAAGATTAAAGAATTGGACTTCTCTAAGATCAAAAAAGCAGACCATAGAAAACTCAACACATTGTTTTTCCTCTGGGCTATTGTTCAATTCTGTCCTAATGGGCCAGGAGGACCACCCATGTCCTGGGGGGCATCAGGCACAGCATCCCCAGCCAGGCAAGGGAGGGGATTGTCCTGCTCTGCTCTGCTCTGGGGCAGCCTCACCTCCAGTGCTGGGGGCAGTTCTGGGTGCCACAGTGTAAGAAAATACATTAAGTTATTAGAGTGTCTAAAGGAGGGCTAGGAAAACTTCAAAGTGTCTAGACCTGAAGCCAAATGAGGAGTGGCTGAGGGCACTTGGTCTGTTCAGCCTTGAGGAGACTGAGGGGAGACCTCACTGCAGTTACAGCTTCCTTGTGAGGGGAAGAGGAGGGGCAGGCACTGATCTCTGCTCTGTGGTGACAGCGACAGGACTTGAGCAAATGTGTCAGGAGAGGTTTACATTGGATATTAGGGAAAAGTTCTTCACCCTAAAGAGGGTGGTTGACCACTAGAGCAGGCTCCCCAGGGAAGTGGTCATGGCACCAACTTGAAAGGGTTCAAGAAGCCTTTGGAAAATGCTCTCAGGCACATGGAGTGACTTGCGCATATTATGTGCAGGGTCAGAAGCTGGACTTCAATGACCATTTTGGGTCGCTTCCAGGTCAGGATAGTCTAAGATTCTATAAAAGGTCATGCTTTATCCATGGAATTTTAGCTTATGGAATTCAGAGACTCAGAAGTTTCACTCAAAGTGTTTCCTTATTCCCAACTCAGAATAAGCCTATAGCACATAATTATCTTCAAATTTTTGCACCAATATACTTAGGGGCATCATAGTATTACTTGGGACAACATTTGTTAAAAAGGTAGATTTCCTTTACAGATGAAATTCCTGTTCTCCAGATTTTAAGAGCTTAGTCATATGAGAGCCTGTAGACCAAATTATCTTTGTTTGGATTTAATATGTTGTAGAGTCCCTTGCACATTTTAGGGTTTCTTAAAAAGAAGGAAACATCAATTTTCTTTATGATGACAAATACAGAAGAAAAGTATTAAAGTTGCCAAAAAGCTGGTCAAATATCATAACACTATTAATGTCTCAATCAAAAAAGCCTAGGAATCTTAACAAGAGGGGAAAAAAGCAACAAAAGTTATTGAAAATAAATTAGAAAAAACGTTTTGTATAAGAAAATTGCTTTCTTTGTAGCTTTTTGTAAACTTTTCCAGATTTTTACACATAACACATTTTTCTTAACAGCTTCACTTTCCTTCTACTGACCAGCGGGTCAAGTTTCTTCTGGCTACTGAAATTATGTTAGAAAAACCCCCCTTCTGTTACTGCAAAAGGATAATTGCTTTTGTTTCATTTTGTTTTGTTTTTTTAAATAGAGACTCCTAACAGGCATTTGGATTTCATTAGGCTAGTACTGTACAGAAAAATTATTGCCTCTGCCTGGTAAATTTTCATTTCTGTATATGTAGAAGGACACAGCAAGCCAAAGGACAAAAAACAAGTGAACAGAAAATCATATGTGTGATGAGACTCATCCATGTCCAGCAGCCATGATGGTTACAGCTAGTTATGTCTTAGATAATGCCAAATAACGTCATGACTTTAATTGGCATATTTATAGACATTTATATAATGTCTGTTTATAGACATTATATATATGTGTGTGTATATACACATATGTGTGTCTGTATATATAGATAGAGATGTGTATCTATACATGATATATCTATACATGATATATCTAAACAAATTTCTTAGCTAGTAATTCCTATCAGAAATCATGATTTATCACAAAAGTTTTTACTATGTTCTCTGGAACAAAAGACCATATGACAAGCAGATCTGTAAATATACAATATGAAGAGAATTTATCACATTCAATTTATTCTCTGTTTATGGAATGCTAGAATTTGGAAGTCACCTCTAGCAGTCATCTTGTCTAACTCCCTGTCTGAAGTGAACTGTGTTCAGATAGCTTTTGAATATCTCCAAGAAATGAGACTCCAGAAGCACTCTGAGCAACCTATTGCAGTGAGATTCAGAGAACAGATTAAACTTTATTTTCTCTCAAAATATTTGTTGCAAATATTTTTCCATTTGAATAAACAGCTCAGAAAGAAAAATTATTATACCTGAAAAAATATTTCGGAAAAGAAAGCCAAACAAAAGAGAAATAATGTATGGAAGATGAATTGCATTGATACACGTCTCCACTGAAATATTGTAGTCCCACACACTTAAAATATTAGACTGATTATACATCTTCGGTTCTCTGGGTATCATTTTTTTTGTATGGCAAACAAAATAATTATCAATGTAATTTTTCCTCTTGTTTTTAATATTCTCCATTACCAGTAAAGGTACAAAAAATTTGTAGAGTACCTGTGCAGGATGAATTTAAGAAAGACCAAACTGAGAGCTGCTACTGATTTATGGAATGAACTGGACTTGCATTTTGAGCGGAAAACATACTGGTACAAGCTGAAATAAAAGTGGATCTACCATATAGCCTTTTTCCATTGCCATTTCTATTACAAAAATACCATTAGAAGAACAAATTTCATTAATTTGAGATTCTGCTTCATGTGAGCAAGGGTAGAAATTCCAAACAAACAGATTTATAACAGGTCACTAGCCACATATCTGCCAAGCAAGTGTTTCACCACTACAACAGAGGTTTAAAGGTTGTGATAGTAGAAAACTATTATTCTGCCACAGAATGGTCAAGACTGGGAGACACCTTTCAAACTCATCTGGTCCAGTCCTCTGTGCCTAGAGGGGGATCCCCAAGAGCAGGTTGCTCAGGCCAATGTCCAATCCAAGTCTGAGTATTTCCAGGGGTGGAGACTCCAGCACCTCTCTTGACAAGCTCTGAGTGCTTGATCACTCTAAAAAGATTTTACCCTTTTCAGCTTGTGCACGTTACCTGTTGTCCTGTCACTGGAAGATCCTGCTCTTGCCCGATAATATTCCTCTGAGTCATCTCATCCTCAGACTAAGCAAGCATACATCTCTGAGCCTCTCACTTATCTAAATATTTCCTGACCTGTTAATATTACTCTAAAAAACTTCCTTGTTCCAGATTTTCCCTCTAGTCTCAGGGTCCTGGGACTGTTAAATGTTGGTCTTATGGTCATTCTTACTAGGAAAAATTGAGGAAAAGAAAGCAATAAATGTATTCTTCTCCAAAAGGTGTATTGAATAAAACTGTGTTTCCTAACATGGAAAAAATATGTTTTCTATATGCTGTTTTCTCTCTCTTTTCCCATCTGTTGATATGTTCCAGGAATACTTTACAACATTATAAAATTAAAGAGATTATTCATTTTACTCGTAAATGTTGAGTGGAATTCTTTTTGTCAGTTCAGTATCTGTTGTGAGTGGCAAATAAAAACCACGAGCAGAAATATAAAATCAAAGAAGATTCTTGCTGTTTAAATTTACATTTTAAATTTATATTTTAAATTTAAGGCCTCAATTTACAAAGGGTTTTTTTTGGTTTGTTTGCTTGTTTTGGTTTTGGGTTTTTGGGGTTTTTTGACCAGGCAAATTATATTTTTGGAATCACAGAAAACAGTAATTGAGAATTCAAATCATACCTATGATTTGACAAGGATCAGGTTCATGCCATCCATACAGCTCACATTTACATGGACACTGATAAATGTACTCTAGTCTACCTGTCCTTAATTTTATGGCTGACCTTGTCTGTTTCTTTCATGGGTGTGTGTCTGCTATTTGCAGCCAGTCTCATTACTGCCTCACTGGGAATAGGAAGCTTCAGCAATCCCACATATATTACACCAGGACAGCAGAAATCCATCTGGATACTGAAGCCAAACATATTCTGTTACAACTAACACAGATTACTTATTTTCACAATTTAAATGAAACTTTAATGATTTCAATGGCCTTTAGGATTGCCCCTGAAGACATTCTGTTGGGTACAGAGAGTAAAGTGACTCTGATGCTTTTAATGCTTGGCTTTTTAAACCAGAATATGATGTTAGAAGCAAGGAAGAATCTGCTTGCTCTTCCTTGAGCATTCCTACATGGTGAACCACAAGAGGAAACTGAGGATGACCACAGAATTTCCATCCCATTCCCTGTTTCCATCCCATTCAAATCACCTACAGATGTGATGCCTAGAATATATTTTCTCTTCAA
>VZTN01038597.1:0-11763 GCA_013400515.1 Erpornis zantholeuca
TGTTTTCAAACAGCTTCCACAAAGAATAAATTTTGAGGAGATCTGGATTAGATAACATCCATAGCCTGCTCTGAAACCTAGGAAGCCTCAACAGTGAGAGGAGTGGGATAGTGGGGTAAAAGAGTAAGTCTAGATCTAGCCCAAGACCTTAAGACCGCTATGGCTTATTTTATCTGACCATGAAACAAAGACAAAAATACTTTTTCTTTTTCACAATATGAAGACAGGCAGACAGCTGTATCAGTACTAGCAGTACTTACTCACAGGTTAGAAGTAAGCAAACCTTACTTATTTGTACATGTTACTGCTGTAGTAGGATCCTAAATGGCTACAGTAATAGAAAACAGGCAAGTCTCAGAGAGGCCTTCTGTATACCTCCTGAGCCAATCTATTCCCTACATCTGAAAGACTCTTACCATGCAAAGTCTTAGCTAGTTTATACATCCTCTCTGGATTTTTGTTCCATCTGACACAGGAATTCCCATTTGAGAAAGATCACAAAGTCTCAATGAAAAAGTAGTTTCTCTGTGGATAATGACTTACAAGGAAGAAGAGGTATGTTAGCCCTTCAAAAGCAAGTCGTCATGTCATGATGAGTGAAATGCAATTTGCTATTAGTGCACATGTGAAGTAAATGGGTTTGTTGAACTTTAACTGAGAGTACTCCATGCATGCTGTAAAATTTCCTAAAAGTTACTATTCTGAAACCACATCAGTACAAGGTAAGAATATACTTCTTACCTCTTCCTGGTGTGACTGTATCAGCAAAGCCTTCATACTTTCACGTGCCAGAGCAGCTTGGAGAAGGAAAAGAGTTATAAGATTCATTAAACTATCATTATTCACTGACTCAGTGATACTACATACTATGGTCTTTACTCTGGTAATGATCTAAGCTACTGTGCTTGGCTTTGCACTGAAATAGGCCAAGATTATCTATTGGATCAACTACTACACTTCAGAGAAAAAGGAAATAACTAGTTTCTGAAAGGTGAAAATTTCTTAGATTATATGAATTTGTCTGTGATGGTAATTTGAGATTAGATTATATGAATTTGTCTGTGATGGTAATTTGAGATGGCCCATAGGAAGTCCTGGACATAATTGATGGAAACCTGGAAAACAACATTTTTTTTTATGAACTGGAAGTGCAAATCAAAAAGATGAAAAATAAATTTTCTGAGCGCTAGTTCAACAACAGTTCTCATAACAGCAATGTAAATTGTACTTACAATATGCATCAATTCTGATTATTAAAACCTGAGTAATTTTTGAATTATAGATGGATCCAGGCACACCGACAACTGTCCCTTTTTTAATCATAAGAAAAAAGTAAATCCATACAGACTTTAGAGCATGAAGAGACATCAAGATTGTCTTGAATGATTACATTAATATTTTTTATTTTTCTTGGCTTAGTACACCCAAAATAACCTGTTTGCCTTTTTGTTACAGTTACATTATGCTGATATGTCTTGATGATGTCTGTGTTTCTGATACCATGCTAAAGAGAGTTTTCATTGTACAAACACTCAGAACAGTTATTTTTGTTTTGGGCTGGAGTCCATAGTTATTTTCAAACCTGCTAACATATTACACTTTGCCAGTCCAACTGAATCTTTCTCAGGCATCCTGTACCAAATAATGCATGACCTCCTCGTTTCACAGCATAAGGATTTAACATATGTTGTTTACAGTTATATTTACCTTCACCATTATAACACTCAGGGGAGTGAGGGGTTTTGTAGTATATGTTTTAGAAACACTGAAGTTTTCTGCAATTTCACCTTCTTAAGTAGCCTCTGACAAACCTGCCATGAGATTACAAGAAGCAGTGGCCTCTGGATAAAGCTCAATTTTATATTGCATTGCTTTCACTTGCAAAGGAATTCAAATAATAACTTCTAAATTAAACAGCTGTGGAGATGTTAAAGTATTCTCCATGGACTCTGTGCTGTCGTCTGCAAGCTGATGATTCTGGAATTCTCAGGTATTGTCCCCATGAGGTGCTTTTTGCACTGACCTGTACATTTTTTCTGTGTATGTCCCAGTTTCTCTGCATAGTGTTTGTCCTTGAACCAACAATAATTGGCACTGTGAGTCTGTGTTTCATAATAAAAATATACAATCTGTAATGTTCCCTCCACTGTACTTCCTGCTCTTCTCCTGGTGTATTTGTTGCTAAACAGATTTTCTGATGGTGTTGTTACCCCTTGCCACTATCTTCAGTAGCTGTCCAAATTAAAACAGTACTACTGGATACATATTTTATGGTGAAAGCAACATCAATTAGTAGATTAGTTATGTTTTCTTCATTTTGCATGCCACATGCCCTTCAGCCCTTCAGACTTAAGAATTATCCTTTAACTTTTCATTGAAATCACCTACCTACTGCAAATGCATTTCTTTAATTCAGCAACTTATTAATTGTTGGGGTATACAGTTTTGTTTTCTTTAACCAGTCTGTAAGCATTCTACAATCACTAGAGACTTCTGAAGTAAGGTAAATGTCTAGAATTTCTATAATTCCATCATTGGTTTAGGACTGTGTTTTTGTGAAGATATGAAGATATGAAACAATGTTTAGGTTCAACTACTACTGCACTCCATAAAAATGCTACTTTTTTTTAATCACTAATACAATTATTGACTATACCCTGTTACATTCTCTCAGTGTAGGTGCTTCAGTCCTCAACTAAGCCATCAAATGAGAATCTTTTCCCGAGGCTGACAGTCAACATTCCTTTTCCTCCTGTATTTTATCTGCACTGCACCAGTGCTGTATCATGTGGTTTCAGCTTTACTTTTAATCTCCAAATAATTTGTCTTTTACTGTACATGTGGAATGTGGTCTTGTGTTTGTGGATAGTTATTGTGTCTTGCTTGCTTGCAGCAGAGACTCTCAAATAATCGTACATATTAGCCGTGTAGGAGTGCACACAGTGTGTGGCTGTCCCAGGGTTGTAATCCCTACAGCATATGTGACAAGCAGATAACTCCATGGCTCTTGAAACAAGTTTGGTGCTTTGAAAAGATGTTAATATCACAGAAGGAGATTGTCTTGTCCAAAGTGAACTCCAAAGTTGTGTACCAGATAGTAGATTTTAACAAATATCTAACACTCTCCTGCATCTAACTTATGGAAAAGGTGTGCACTACAGTTTGCCTTTTTTATATTTACAGCCAAAAAGGTGTTATATCTGTAACTAGAAACCATTTTGAGGTTCTGAGGACAAGCTATAAGGATGAAGCTCAACAGCAAAGTAATAAACTAAGTTTTATGTAGGCTTATATCTTAAATGAAGAGAGAAATATCCTAGTCCTATATTTTGCACTTATTTATTAATACTGAGAGATTCTATATGAAGCATCATGCTTACTCCCTTCTCAACCTTTTTCTGAGTAGGAAGGAATATTTGGGTATAGAGTAACAGTCTTAATTTTCAGGAATAAACTGGGATTGTGAAATTGCAGTATTACAAAGGAAGTGTTAGCATGTCAGGTTTCTGAGAGGGGGGAGCATGTGGATAATTGTTCAGACATTTAATCATTAAGTACTTAATAAATAGGAGGAAAACCATTCTCCACCTCTCACAAAGTTCCTTTTTTTAAGTGAAGCACTTAGCTGCAAATGCAAGAGGTCTAAGTGGACACTGCCATCAAGTAACTAGGCTACCATTCTATGTATTACCATCAAGAGTATTTGGGTCTCCATATTTAAACAAAGAAGGCTAAATAGGGAGAGAGCTTTTTCCAAAGATTCACTGCAGAATATGTAGGGGTCTCATTAACATTGTCTCTACAGGATGTCATAAGCATGATTCATGTACAATGCCTAGAGAAGATGTCAGAATGAAAAAAATCCTTCCTTCTTTTTTCTTTCTTTTTCTAGTTCTGTTTTGTTTTTTTTGTTTTTTTTGTTTTTTTCCAACTGGGCAGTCCAAGTCTTCATTTGACAGCATTTTTGTTGCTTTTATGTATGTAAATGGCTCACACATTACTTACCTGCATATTTTAGAAATGAATGCTCAAAGTGGTATTAGTAACCTATTGATTTTTTTTCATATCATTGACTATATTGTTCAAAACTTATTGTGAAAAGGGAACTTCTCAGAACTGTCAAATTTTTTTGTTCATGTTTGGGATATAGGATGTCATGAATCATTGAGTTACAGAATAGTTTGGGTTGGATGGGACCTTTGAAAGTCACCTAGTCCAACCCCCCTGCAATGAGCAGGGACATCTTCCAGTGTATCAGGTTGCTCAGGGCCCTGTCCAACCTGACCTTGAATGTTTCCAGGGATGGGGCATCTACCATCTCTCAGGGAAACCTGTTGCAGGGGTTCACCACTCTCATTGTAAAAAATAGCTTGTAGGAGGATCTCTTCCGTGAGTTTTCCAGGCACAGAAGTGAAGCTGACTGGTTGAGGGTTCATAGAATAGCCTGTTCTACCATTTCAAAGATGGGGACAATTTTTCATTTTTTTCCAGTCACCTGTAACTTCAACTGATTGCCCTGATTTTCAAGTATGATGGGGAGTGGCTTGGTAACTACATCAGTCAATTCCCTCAGGGCTTTGGGGTGCATATCATCAGGTCCTGGAGATTTAGGTACATTCACATTCCTTCACGTGGTCATGAATCAGGTTTTCACATACAGTGGGAGGGACTTTGCTCCCACAGTTCCTGTTTTGCAGTCCATCCACTTGAGAAGTGTAGAAAGAGTTATTGCCATTGGAGACTGAGGCAAAAATTTTGTTGGATAACTTAGTGTTATCCCAATCCATTGTTACATGTCTGACAGTCTTGTTCATGAGGTAAATGCTTTCTTTGGCCTTCCTTTTCTGTCTGACATACCAGTAGTAGCCCTTCTTGTCATTCTTAGTAACTCACTCCTTACCTATCTAGGCATAGGTTAAAAGGAAGATCAGTTTTTGATAATGAGTTTATTTGAGACAAGAAATAGTATATGAACTTCTTGTATTTTTCTAGGGATCTGAGGATAAGCTGGGTAAATCAGTGGTTTTCTTTCTGAGGAAGGATGGAAAACATCTTTATCCATTGTCTGTCTAAGAACCTCATTGGATATTGATCTGTATCTTGTTCAAGTATTCATAATGAGTTTATGTTTTTATCTAAGGTGCTCAATAACTCAAACCTCCAATTTTAAAGAACAGTTGCAAAACTACCTCAGTCTTAGTCTCTAACACTATGGGACAATAGCAAGAGATCACTTGAAATGAAAATGAAGAAATTTTAGAAGTTATTTTGTTTTACATGTAATTATATTAGCCAAACAAGACATCTCCTTCCCCATTCATTCTATAGAGTTTATTTTAAGTAGCCCATGTCTATTTTTTAGCTGTGACAAGCTTCTTTGCTGCTTTCCTAGAAAAGACAACTTCTTATTCTGTGATCACATGAAGTAAGCTTATTTCCATAGGAGTTGCAGACTGTCTTAGAGCCGTGTGAAGGCTGATTATAACCACTTTGAGAAATCTTCCTTAGATTTCCAATAACAACATCCACTTCCCCCTTTGTAAAGGAGAAACACAAGCATTTCTTTTATTTTCTCAAAGAAGGGACATTTTAAGATTTTTTTTTAACCTCTTGTTTTATCTGTATCTTGCTTTAAAAGATGATCAGAAAACATTTTAACAGAAGACACTAACATTTTTATTGATGTTCTGGATGTAGGGTTTGAACAGACAACGCTAAGTTGGGTGCAAGTGTTGATCTGCTGGAGGGTATTAAGTCTCTACAGAGAGACCTGGAAAGACTCAATCAGTGGGCTGAGGGCACTTGCATGCAGTTCAGGACGTGCTGGGTCCTGCACTTGGGTCACATCTGCAAGTTGAGCTACAGGCTTGGGGAGGAGTGGCTCGAGAGACGTTCAGCAGAAAGGGACTTGGGGGTGCTGGTTGACAACTAGCTCAGTATGAGCCATCAATGTTCCCAGATGGCCAAGAAGGCTTATGGCATCTTGGCCTGTATTGAGAGTAGTGTAGCCAGCAGGACCAGGGAAGTGATCATCCCCCTGTCCTGGGCATTGGTGAGTACTCATTCAATTATTCAGTAATTCTCATTCAAATACTCAAGTACTGCATTTAATTCAGGACCCCTCAATTTAAATGAGACACTGAAGTCCCTTGAGTCCAGGAAAGGGCAACAAGGCTTGTGAACAAATGGAAGAACATGTTTTATGAGAAATGGCTGAGGGAGTTGGGTTGGTTTTGTCTCAAGAACAGCAGGGTCAAGGGGGTACCATTGCTCTCTACAACTCCTTGTGAAAGGAAATTGGAGTGAGAAGGGAGCTGGTCTGTTCCACAGTGCCTGCATTCAGAAGACTATAGGGAATGCACTTAAACTGAGACAGTGGAGATTCACATTAGATATTAATTTTTTTCACTGTTAAGGTGGTCAGACATTGGAATAGGTTGTCCAGGGAGGTAGTAGAATCACCATCCCTGGAGGTGTTTAAGAAGCCTCTGTATCTGGTGCTGGGTGATAAGGTTTAGGGGTGATAAGGTTTAGGGGTTACAGTGGTAGAGGTGTCCTGCTTCCGGCCAGGACAGGGTTATTTTTTACCATAGCTAGGAGGCAGCATGGCTAGGACCTGAGGAGTTTTCTATATCACTTCACATAATCTTCCAGGAATGGGGAAGGGGTTCCTTCCAGGTGGGGTTAGCATGGCAGGGCTTGGGGTAGTGTTGAGCATTTACATGTGAATAATTCACCTCTCTTATCACCTTTGTTATTAACAACCCATGCTGGTAGCAGTGGCAACTATATATAAGAAGAAATCCAAGACAAAAATCAGTTAAGTTAGCGAGGGATGAAGAGGAAGTGGAGCCCTAACAACAGGAGGTAGTGGCAGGGCCAAAGACACTTGAGCCCTATCCCCTCTGAGTGAGCAGAGAGACATGGAAATAGGTTTCAGCTACCCGTTGGGTACTGACCTGGCTGCTCTAACGCTGAGGTAGTGTGGCCCATGATATAAACTAGATGGTAGTGAAGACAAGCAACTGGGATCCCTGTCCCAGTATGCAGGCATTGGCAAAGGGAAAAGTACAGAAACTCAGCCTCTGGAGGTGACTCCTATCAAAAGTGAGGGAAAGGTATTTTCTCAAGGATGGTTGATTGTTGCACCAAGATGAATGGAACACCATGGAGCAAGGTATCTAATACCTGAGAGGCTTAGCTATGCTGGAGGTACTCTATATGGATTCAAAAAATGAGCAACCCCCATAAATGCAGGTGAAGTCACCTGATTGTGTACACAAACCAGGTGGAGGAACATTCTACGGGGTGCACCACTGCCATATACCAACTTCTTGGCAATGACATCATAAAAAGAAGGAGAACAAAGAGTGGATTATTTGGTTACCTAACACAGCTATATGGAGAAAGTATCTCTCTCCTGATTCAGGCCTGTGTCATGTCCATGGAAGGACTGTTGAAGGATCTCCAGCAATTTAAAGAGTCCCATGCCCCACCAGTACAGAACAGAGCCTTTCCTATTGTGAAAAGGTGCTCCTCTGTTTGAGATCATCTAGAATCTCTCTAAATTACAGAGAGAAATGAGATTCTCCAGAAAACAAGTTTTCTTTAAACAGGCAAGAATGGTTCTCCACTGACTGTAGAGGGAGCTAGGAAAACTAACTTAAGTTACACACTTAAATTATAGGTGTCTTAATTTACGTGAAATTAATCTCTTCCCATGAGTGAAAGATTTCTTAAAGACTCTTTTTAAATATGGAAAAACTAATATCTTCCTATGCCAGAGATATTATTAGGCCAAGTTAATATTCTTCAAGTTATTTTCATGTTATTATCTTGAAGGTATTGTCAAAATTCAACCTGCACCTACCATGCCACCTACCATGCCACCTACCATGTCCAAGTACTGCAAGTTGGACAACTATGTATTATTGAATAAGTTGTTAGTACATGAATAAAGTAAAAATTGCATATTTTAAAGTTTATTCTCTTTCAAGAGAATTCTAGATATGAGAGAGTTAATAATGGACTATGAAGCTTAATGGGAAACTATACCTCTGTCAGCATTTTTGTGAGTGGATTCATTCCCTTTTAAAACATCTAATAGTCTTATATTAATCACAAACTCCCCACTTTTTTTTCTATAAAAAAATCCACATGGAACTGGCAGATATGACACTACCTGCAGACAACCTGTACCTCTCCAAAATGGCAGCTTAAATTCAGGTAGGACACTCTAGTGATCTCATGTGGTGCTTGTGTTTTGGCAACTGAACCATGGTATTTTAAACTACCATATGACTAACGTAATGGAAGAGCTGATGGAATTATAAAGCATTTTCTGAACATATTAAATGTGCTTTTTTTTGGCACAGTCAAGCATAATTTTTTACTTTCCTTATTTGATTATTAAATTACAATATTTATATCTGCAATTAAAAGTTAAAACCCAAAAATATTTGGTGTATCTTATTAGCAACCATGAGCCTCCATGAGCCAAAATTATCAGAGCACAAAATATCAAATACAGCATGAATTTACAATCACTTTTTGCACATAGTTAATAAGGGTTCATGGTAAATGAAAGTCCACCCTTGAAATCACTGATGAAATATTTCTGTAATGTCAGTTGTGGAGTATTTGCAAATGTAGTGTATTTATATGATAAGTACACAGCTACGGAGTACTCTTTCCCACAGTTTGGACAGAACATTCAATGCAGAATCCTTCATTTGATGCAATAATTGTATCACCTGAAGAGATGAGAGAGAATGAGCTTTACCTGAGGAGACATGCAAATGGTACAGATTCTGGTCCTAATTGCTAATGAATCAATTTGCATGGCAAAAATCAGAACAGAATATTTGTAGTACATCACCTGAAATTTTGTCAAGTCATATTTTAAATTATTTACAAAATTGTCCTGCGAAAATTATTTCATGTACTGATATATACATTCATATACAACACAATATGTAGCCACATGCTCTGTTAGTCAGGAGCTACATTCAATCTTCATATTAGCTCTTATACTGTATGTTGAAACACTAGTGCAGTCAACATGTTGCTTAATTGCTGTCTAAGTCCTAATAACCTCAAAGAGAATAAGAGCAGCTACTGGCAATTTAACAGCACTAACATTGCAAGATGAATCTAGGTAATGGATATAACATGTGAGGGACCAGTGGGCTAATTTACTTAAAACAAAATGTGATTAAATGATCTGAATACAAAATATCTTGAGCAGGTCAGGTACTTCTATACCATGTGACAAACTGTTGGGTGGGTGCCCAAACCAGTTTTGGAAAGCTAGTATTTCTACACTGTCAGTTCAGAAAACATATATTACAGCCTGTAGCAAACATTGCATTTTCTGAGGCAAAGGTGAGTCAGAAGTCCTGTATTAAAAGAGTTGCTATGAAGCTCTGAGGAATGTGATCAAAATAAGTTCCAAGTGGAGAGAGAGAGGAAATAGGAAATACTGAAATATGATTTGTCTGACATATTTTGATGTCTAACTGAGAAGATTTGGATTGTACCCTAGAGTGCCTGTTTGTTTCCTTGGAGTGTAGGTGAACTATGTGTACATAAAGATAAATCTGGCATGATCCATATGCATGCAGAAAGGACTCCTGTGCCAGTCTAGACACTCTGGTGTATCTGCCACAACAGTTCAGACATGTGACACACCATCTTAGAAGGGCCAGTTCCCTTCTGCTTTGGTAGCCATGGACCAGATAGAAGATCTGGAACATCTCAGCTGGTATTACTGTTGTAAAAGTAAATTCAACCCCACAGTGTAGGTGTGAGAAAATGAGATTGTATATATCCATATGTCAATCTCTGAATGTCAGTATCTACCTGAGAGCTCTATTTCCAAACCCTCATTATATTCTACTTCCTTGTAGGGGAGGGGATTTTGTTATTCAAGAATCTTAGTGTCATTTCTATCCTAGATTAATGTCAGGTGCTGCTGCTGAATGTGCACTCATATGTGTTTTCGTTGAGAGAGTTGGGAGAGATAAAAAAAAATCCAGGGCCTTTTGCTGAGGTTTTCTGACTCCAACATCCTGCAGTGATTTAGTATCTGAAATTTAACTTTGGTATAGTCTGAATTTAACACAGAACAGGTCAGGCCTGAAACTATATGAAAACTAATATGCCTTCTGGTACATGTAGCTCAAAGCAGCAGATGAAGAGAAGGCTGCATTCTAGCTAACCTTATTACCTCCCACTTGGGACTGATCTTCTCTGTTTTCTGCTAGGTTTTACCTGGTAAAATGTGTGTCTCTGCACTGTGCTTTTTTTGAGTGTTTTGATGGGATCATTTTTCAGACTGGAACAATGCTAAGATTGAATTATAAGCCTTCTCAACTGAACGAAGTGCACAGAACTTAAGTGTAAGAGAACAGCCATGGAAAAAATGGCCCAACTCAGGCCTGGAATATGCAGAACTAAAAAAAAACCTTATCAGCTCTTTGTTGAAATCTGGATTGTCTCTTCAATAAGTTCTTTCTAGGATCTTTTTGCTGAAAAGCAGCACAAAGGAGATGGACTGTAACATACAACAGTGTATTTTATCAGTCCCACAGTGTCCAAGGAATATATGTCCTTTACCTCCATTTATTAAAACTAAAAGACCTATCCAATTCACAGACAATCATTAGTGGGGATGAGAGGTTTTTATTTATAAATTCTGATTTAATTCCATGTGAATACCGTCCATTGTACTTGATGTAAGCAGTGACAGTGAGCTGGACAGTTGTCTCCTCCTTGTGCCAGCAATATTACAATGTGGTTCATGAGTTGATTTTGCCTCTGTTCTCTTCTCCAAGTGAGCAGAAAATGGAGAAAAAGATTAAAATTTTGATGTTCTTTCAGTTGAAAAAAACAGAAAATGCTTGTATGTGTAAAGCATTTCCTTTTGAATACAAATGCAGAGGTTCTTCACTTACTAGTAAATAATGAAGAAAACTGAAACAAAATATATAGAATATTAAAAAAATCATGGTAGTCCTCTTGAGAATATGATTCCATTAGTGGTCCTGCCATCTAGGAATGAAGTGTAATCATTATCTGTTTATGTCAATCTTAATGGGGGTTGTATGTTCATAATGCAGTATTTCAGCCTCCTTGTGTTTTAATTGCTGTGTGAGAATACCGTGCAGGATTTTAGCTTGAGATCTACTGTGTATTGCCAACATTTCCTTAATTTACTGAGGCTTATAAAAGTAAGACATAGTTAAGTTGGCATAATTCTCTGTGACTACTATATGGTGGCTACGTTTTATCACCTTACTTTCCTCTAGGTGCTTACACACTGACTGCTTTAATAAATGTTCTAGCAATTTACTAGCTATTGAATTTAAACTTGCTGCTCTGTAATTTCCTAGATTGATTCCTCTGCTGTTTTAGTGGAGGCTATCCAATATTTTAGGGAATCCATTTCCCAGAAAGGAAAATGTAACATTCTGAATGCTCTTCAGAATCACCTTTTATATCTCAGGTGTACTCTCATGATTCGCTAGTGTCAGTTTTAGAATATCTGTGCACAGTGTCAACCTCTGCTGTAGTTCTTGGTCCTTGGTCCTTTTGAGTTACATTTTAATCCACAAAAATGTCATTGAAACACCTTCAGTCAGTCTAAGTTGTATTTACCTGAGAAGAAAATGACGACTTAGGAGCTCTGGGTATGAAATTCTTACTTCACTTAACTGACTAAAGTGGGGTCACAAACTTTAAAATATGACAGCATTTGCCATT
>VZTN01038901.1:0-14290 GCA_013400515.1 Erpornis zantholeuca
TATAAAAATAAATTATCATGCTCCATAGTCACAGTTTTTTGTGGTCTTGAAAAGGACCAGTATTGCAGAGGGCACTGGTGGAATAGATGCTAATTAACATTTATATATGGTTAATTTGGAAAGAATATATCAGACTTGTATGAATAAATGCTGTAATCTGTCTAAATTCTGTAACTCTTGAAATAACAGGCTAGAAAATATCAGGTAAGAGAGAAACTGAATGTCATTTTATCTTACCCACAGATAATTGACTTGATGAAACTGTGATTAGAAAAGTTAGACTTTAGCAGCATGAAGTTTAGTAGGCAAATGTTTTAAGATGTGATTTTTTTCACATTTAAATTCGATACAGACCTTTACATTTCCCTATTATAACAAGAAGGATAAGGTAAGGGAAATTAGATCAATGATTTTTTTTTTTATCTGTGTCTTTCATTTTACCCAAAGGGATATTTAAACTTAGTTTTAAAATATGTATTAAAACAGCCCCCAAAAGCTCTACTACGAATAAGAGTTTGCCAGAATATATATATAATCTGGAGCTGCAATAATTCAGGCATAACATTTTGCTCTACTCTGAAAATGCCTGGACAAGACCTAAGTGTAAAATCTGGACAGAACTATAGTGAGCTAATATTATATTCAGTGCTTTTGTCTTCTCAAGATCATGTGCCTGTGTGGACACAATGCTCAGTTACATGGTCTTAGGGATAGTTGCAAAGGTCTAATACAAAATAATTTACTATTTGATTTTTTTTCTTTATAGATGGATGTAAATCTAAATAGACTTTTCCCTCTCTCTCAAGGTTTGTCACACTCAGTGGATTACCCACCACTGTTGAAGAAGAGCTCCTTTCAATTGTGGAAGCAACGTTGCTGAATCTTGTTTAATGCAGCAATTAACGCTTTTCCACTATACCCTTGGACCCACCCAGCAGGGTAAATTTTCCTGCATTTCCTTACATCAGTGCTAGTAAGACAACGACTACTGACTGGTACCACCACTACAATTATCCAAATGACACAAAAGTAATTGTCTTTCTATAGTATTGAATTTGTTGCCAGAGAGAAATTTCCTATGTGCCCATACAACTGCAAATGGTAGAGTTACTAGGTACAGAAAATGTCTCTTGGAGTTGAATACTTTCTGTAAAGGTCTCTTTTTTCTTCAGAAATCTTGATCAAATGTTGAGTTTGGGTATATATATAACACATATAATCAGCTCTTCTGAGAACTGCATAAAGCACTGAAGTGCTTTTCCAATGTAGATCTTGGAGATGTCAAATTTTGTCTACTCTACTGTGGTTGCTGTTCTTTTAAGTTGATAATTATATTTTGAACAGCCCTAAGAAATATTTAAAGTCTGGGTTTGGGGGAAGTGGGTTATGGCCTTTCCCTCTCCCTCCAATATTTTTATCTATTTCTCTAAGTTGTGTGTTCTTTAACAGATTACATTTGCCTCCTGTTCAGGAAACCTGAAATATGTTGCTCATTTTGCTGTTATCTGGAATATCTACATTAAAGTTGTTCTGTGTTATTAAAATACCCATTTCATCTTATCATCTGTTCTGGATTTATTTTCATTTTAATAAATGCACATACATTAAACTAGCAGGAAAACAGTTATTGTTGAAAGCCTTGCATTGTCTTTTGACTTTTCTGCTCTGTGTCCCACCATTTGTCATGACATAAGGCTTTGGTTATTTAGTCATTCAGAGGAAAATCCTGTTATCTCTTTGGCATTGGACAATAAATTATATAACATATTGCACTATGGTTAACAGTGGCCATTAAAGAAAAGATTAAGACCATTGGACACACTGGATTCTGTGCTTGACATTCATCATACAGAATGCCAAGAACACTTTTTCAATTCCACTTATGAAGTTATTAATGATAATAAAAAAATCCAGTGTATATGACTGATTTACAATTCAATCCTCTTCTTACTGTCTTTAGAAGGATCATATTGACTTTTATGACATGAGTTTTGTATTAGCAATGAAATTATATTTGTCTTAATAGTATAGTAATTATTGCAGAAATACAATTGAATCTGTTCAAATCTCATAACTCAGGAAGGGGATTCCAGTGGGTGATTTAGGTTGATAATAAAGATTACAGAATTATCATTTACAGAAAGTTGTTTGATTCACCAGTCATAAATTAATGTTATATCGGTCTATTATAAAAGACCTTTACCAAAAAAGCTATTAAAAGGATTATTTTTACAGGCGAGCTATGATTTTTCTAAGTTTGTTTGTTGTTTGTTGTTGTTGGGGTTTTATTTAACACTTGCAAAATAGGGAAATATTTTTCTGAAATGGCCTGTCCTTACTTTTTTTTTTCGGAGAGGTGTTCATAAAACCAGCAGCAATATTTGTTTCCAGCAGGAGAGACCACAACCAGTAACATCCCATCTGTGTTTCTGTAAACATTATTTAGGTGCAAAGATATAAAAAATAGTCTTTTAGTAATACTATAACCCAATAAAACTATATGGATTAGAGGAGACTACTGGTGCTTAACTGGTCCAACTCCACAATGGGAGCAGAATCTGCTTAGATTAGACTGCCTGGGACTTTGGCCAACTGTGTATTGAGGCAAGCAGCTAAAGGATTTATCTAAAACCTTTTCCTTCATATAGTCCTAATTTAAAAGCTACAGTTATATCTATGAGACTCAATTGTTCCTCAGTTTTTTTCTCTTTCAAAATTTCTAATTTCTTTATCGCTTGAACCTGTCAACAGACTTCAATTAACTTCACATCTTCAACAGGATTTCATGGTAATCTATGAAATTAATTTTTCACGGTGTCATGAGCCTATCTGATCCTTATTTTCATACTCAGTAATTAATATCCCTTTCTGAGGAAGGAGATGTATAAGAAGAGAACTATGAAGCCAGCAGAAATTAATATGCTGTATCTACTGTTTCAGGATTAAAAGCAGATTCCCTTAGAGTGGACATAGCTTCTCTGCATAAAGCAAACATGACATAATGAACACTGGTATTTATATCCATGCTGAAACCACACTGTTCATAGAGATATTTTTTCAAAGCTAATTTCAGCCTTTTGCCTGGTAGTGTAAGTGTATTATCAGGGTGTCCTTCCCATCCTGCAACCTGCACAGATCTTCTTAACCCTAATATCAGACCAGGATTCAAGAGATGAAAAGACAGAACTGATTAGGGTAGGGATTTTATGGGCACAAGGGAGCACACCAGATAGACAAGGGTAACAGATGCTTCTTGGTCCTGTTAACATTTTCATATTTGAAGAGTCCTAATTGTCTAGCACAGGAAAAACCTCACTAATGAAATGGGATGAACTGTTGAACAATACAGCTATTGCATCTTCCATCCCCTCTTCCAGAGGAGTGAGGTGTCTGTGCTGGGTTCTCTCCCTGTCCAACTTCCATCCCCACCATCCCCATGGGCACAAAGGGCTATGGTTTGCAGGCAGTGTCTGTGTCTGGGGATGTCATCCCCTCCCCAGCTAGGCCACCTCAGAGGTGAAGCTGGAGCAGAGGAGGCACCAGTCACTGGCACTGACACAGGCTTTAAACCAGTGACACCCCCTTAGGGCTGGCAGCATATACAGCCATGGCATCCCCCTGAAAAGGGCAAATATATTTACAGACATGCGTATTTACAGACTCCACCATCTGTCCTGCTTATCAGGACTCATTGCAAGGGAAGAGGGAGATTTCTTCTGGCTGCATATTTCACTCTGAAACAGCAGTCCAAGGATCATAGAATATGATCTTGACCATAGAATGAGTGGCCTGAATATTAATTACTTCAGCATTCATCTTTCATCAGCATCCACTCTTCCCTCCATGTTGCTGTACTCTTTAAGGAGGCACATTGTAAGAAGTCAGTAAGAAAGCATTAAGAAGGTCTTACCATGTCCCCACTGAATACACTTCTGAGAAGGCACCTTTAGCAGTCAGCTAGCAAGGGCTTTGGGGAAAAGGAATTGTGAAACATATTTCTCCCATTCTGACAAGGATCCTTAGTGGTCAAGCTTTTTATTCCATGTTTATATACACAAGGGTTTTGTTCAACAACAGGGTTTCTCCTGCTTTGCTCAACACAGTTACTTACGTTCATGCAGTAGTTTATAAAATGCTGCTTTGAAGTGGTTTAACCTCCTTGGAAGGATCTAAGTGTCAATACAAATGCAAGGTCACTGAGGAGGCACAGCCAGTCTTCCACTGAGTAACATCAAGATTGCTCTGCATGCTTTTCCGCAGCGTGCACTTCACAGTGTTACACTGTAGGTGTAACAATATAAATAATAAAACTCTATGCAGCACATAAAAAGTTGGAAGATACAGGACACTGCATATATTGGAATAAGGAGTGAGGAGAGCAATTAGAGGGGATGGTAAAGGAGAAGAGGAGTTAAATTAATTTTTTGCATCCGTCCTTACTATCTAGGGCTACAGGGAAATCACTCTTCCAAGGGCACTTTTCATGGGAAATTATACTGTGGCCTTAACAAAATGATAGCCTCCAAGGAGGAAGTTATAGACCAACTTAAAAAATTAAGTGTAGTAAATCACTAAAACCAGATAATATTCATTTGAGGGTTGAGAAGAAAATTAAGTGTGAAATAGAGAAGTTATGGCAAGGATATGCAGTGTATCATTAAAAAAGGAACTAATCCACAGGCTAAAGAGTCATTTTGATGGTTCTTGGTTTTGGAAAAACCTACACTTTGTATAATTTTTATATCATTATGGCTAGGGGAACCTCTGAGTAGTGTAAGTACTTGGGACTGAAAGTAATCTTCCACTAAAGTTCTTTACCACATGCTGTACACCACATACAGTTTAAGTTCATCATGCTGTAGATATACTGAAAATAGAATCCTAATATCAAAAGTCATCCTATAAAAAAAAATGCCATTGAAGGTTTCTGACTATGTAAAACTTAGTATTGGAACACACCAAATTTGCAAAATTTCAGTGTCATCTTCTAAATCATATTCAAAAGCATTTATCTTTTGGTGTAAGACAGAAATAATGACAAAACAAATACAGCCAAAACAAAATAAAAAGCTTTTTTAATTTTAATTGTTAGTTTAAAAATCAAAACTCCTGATCCACAGTTGAAGATCAATAGGAATGAGGCATCTTTTGGAAAAACAAGTTATTTGATGAAAAAATGCATTTACATAGTCTTTGAAATATACAAAAATTTAGGATGTATTTCCTGTATGGTTTTAGCACATAAATGTCTGGGTTTTTTTCCATAGTCTCCAAATCCACTAGAATTAGCCCTTTAACTCACTAGTTTAAGAGATTATAATGTATAGTGTTCCAGGGCTTGGAAAAAGATTTAGATTTCCTCTTCTGCCATCCACTTCTGTAGATTTGAATCCTGCCTTTGTAAAAGGTTATCCTATTAAATCATCAGTGTGACACCAAAAGCCTATGCTAAAATAAATTAACTGAGCCATTGGGGTTTTTTCCACAGGGTCCCCTTATTTAAAATGGGAATTTAAATAAGAATGCGTTGTTAAGAGCCATCTAAATTGTGGCTATTAGTCTCAAACTGAGTTCCAGTACTGATCTTTCATTATGGTAAATAAATATTTATTTACCATATTTACCTTTGGAGTATTTTACAAAGGAAAATGCACTGCAGTTTCTCTTTCATTTTTTTTTTAATTATGCCTATGTCTACTCTGGTATTTCCATTTCAACTGGTTTTGTTAAGACTAGATAATAAAATAGGACATCAGAATGTACCAAACCAGAGGCCCATGTACAATGCATCAATTGCCAGTTGCAATTAAATACCTCCCTTCCCAAATACCACTAGAGCAATGGAAGCAGACAAAAATACCCCAGCCAAACAAATAGAAACCTAACAAAAAAGCTGCCAAAATTCGCAAAGCAGAAATGGTGCCACTTAAGAATATTAAGAGATGCTAGGAGCATGTATGTCTTTCCCAGCTGCTCTGATCCAAGTATCCCTTCTGCCTAGCCACAGAGCCCAGGGCAATGCCCTGGGGGTCTGGGCAAGTTGAGGGGTGCAGTTGTTTCTTCTGTGTGTGCAGATTCGATCAGTAGTGAATATGTGCATGTGTCCCAGAGACACACACACAGAGGACATTGACATGGTTGGTCACACAGATTACCACAAACAAGGTATTGTTTTCAATAGCACCTAAATACACAAACAGAGAAAGCCAAGTCCCCTCCTCCTGTTGGGTTGGCAGAGACAGAAATGCACACAAAACAGTCCTGGTTCACAAGCACATACATTCATGGATCCCTTGAGCACAGGATCTGTGTCCATCCATCTCTCCTGTCCAGATCCTAGGCCCTCCTACCTGTCCCACCTGTCCCTTACTCACAGGTCAGTCCATTTCTGTGCTCCCCAGCAAACACAGTGCTCAAGTCTCCCTGAGCATACCAGCACAGACTATTGCCAGCTCCCCAACCTGACCAGAATCAAAATTGATGTTCCAAAAAGTGGTGCCTTTAGTTTCTTGCTATCCCATTAATTAGTGTAATTGGCAGGGTTTGTTTCCTGTTTTTATCTCCATGTTTGTTTTGGAATGTCTGTGTGCTGCCTATGAAACTCTTTCCCACAGAATTCTCCAGGAGAAGCTGGCAGCCCAAGGTTCGGACAGGTGCACTCTGCACTGTGTTAAGAACTGGCTGGATGGCTGAGCCCAGAGAGTGGTGCTAAATGGTGCTAGATGTCACAGCCGGTCACAGCCCCACATATCACAGTGGGGTTCCCCAGGGCTCAGCACTGGGGCCAGTCCTGCTTAATGTCAGTAAGTTTGTGGATCTGGAAAGGCTGGATCAATAAGCAGAGCTAAACAATATGAGGTTCAACAAGACCAAGTGCTGGGTCCTGCACTTGGATCACAACAACCCCAAGCAGCACTAAAGTTTGGGGGCAGAGTGGCTGGAAAAGGGTCCAGCAGAAAAGGACCTGGGGCCGCTAGTCAACAGCCTCCTGAACATGAGCCAGCATGTGCCCAGGTGACCAAAAGGTCAGTGGCTTCTTGGATTGTATCAAAAATAGTGTGCCCAGGAGAACCAGGGCAGTGATTGTCCCTCTGTACTCAGTACTGGTGAGGTGTGACCAAGCCTATGTCCAGTCCTGGGCCCCTCACTTCAAGAAAGACACTGAGGTGCTGAAGTGAGTTCAGATAAATTGAGTGAATAAACTGTGAAATGATCTCAAGTTGAACTGTCAAGAGAAGAAATTTCAGTAAAAATTCTTATGGAAAACAATAAATCAGAAGAGACACATGATATTCATCTAGGACTAGCAGAGAAACTCACCTATGAAATTGCTGAAAGATTGACTATGGTTTGTAACTTGCTGCCTAAATCAGTCTCAGTACCAAAGGAATGTAAGCTGAAAATGTAAACTGACACCAGATTTTAGAAAGGCCTCTAGCAATGATTTTAGAAAATGTAGATGAATAAATCTAACTCTACTACAAGTAAGGTAATAAATGCCATAATAAAGAGCAGTATCAGTAGAGGCATGAATACACATGATATAATGAGAAGATCCATATAGCTTTGGTGAAGGAAAGTCATGCTTCACCAACCCATTAATGTTTTCAAAGAAGTTAATTATAATATTGACCAATAAATATTTAATAATTAAAAGTATAAAACAAAAAAATCATCTCAATCAAGAGGATTCATAACAATAAGGAAAGATTATTCAGTAAGTTCATAGTTGGTTAAAGGGGGATATAGAGGACAGAACAGACAAATTGTTATATAGTGATGAAAAATTATCATTCTCTCATGAATGATTTGAAAATTATGGAGAAAATGCAACATTTGCAACTGGTACAAAACTGTTCAGTGTAGAAAAACTAAGGGAAACTATGAAGAGTTGTAGGATGATCTCATGACTGCTGAATAACTGGGTAATAAAATGTCCAATGATATTTAGAATTGGCATAAAGTCATTTATATGAGGAAAAACAATTCCAATTATACATACATGATGAACTGAAAATGTGCTAAATGTCTTAGCATTCCTACATGATTTCCTTGATCCATTATGAATAGGTCTCTCAGAGTCAAAATTAACAAGTAGTCTAAAAGAGCAAGCAGAATTTCAGAAATTACTACACAAAAGGAATAGGAATTTCAACTTTGTGTGCCATTATATCACTGGGTGGTTTGATGCTCTGGTAGTCCATATATTTTGTATGGGGTGCAGTTTATGTTATGGCCTCTCAGAAACAGGAGAGGTAAGGAGAAAAATACAAGGAGTGTGAAAAAAGAAATTATGTCTATGAGACAAAGTAGACTGTATCCCAATCAACAGAGTTTCTGCTCTTATTTGGGGGATGCTCCAGCTGTGCATCCATATCTACCTCCCCATGGCCTGATCAGGTTGCTGGTTTAACCCCTCCTGTTGCCTGCTCTGCTCCAGCTTCAGCACTGGGGTGGCCCTGCTAGGCAGGGGGTGACACCCCCCACCTGCCACTGCCTGACAAACCAAGGTCCTCTGTGTGCATGGGGCTGGGGGCATCTGTGAGCCACCGCCAGACTGTGGCTGGGAGAAGAAAGGGGGCTTCCTTGGTCTCTTTGTGAAGGTTTGACAGGTCAAGCTTGGTTGCATGCAAGACCCCCACCAGCAACTCATTCTCCTGCCCTTCTCAGCAGAACCATTTGAGAGGGTAAGATGGAAAAGCTTGTGGGTCAAAATAAAGACAGGGAGATCACTTGCAGGTTACCATAACAGACAAAGTGGACTCAGATTGGGAAAATTTAATGCAATGGCATATTAACAGTATAATACATCACATTCTTCTGAAACTAAAACCTAGTTACATCAAAATATTTTGGTAGGCTGTTTCATTCAGAAAAATAAGTTACTTTCAGTTGGGTGCAGGTTCAGCGTTTAGTCTGTGATTCAGCTTCTGTACCAGAAAAACAGGTGATCCCAGTCTTACATAAATAAACACATTACCTTTTAATAAAATACGTTTTATATATCCACATATATATGAAAATCGTTTTCTTTAGAGCTAAAGAGCATGCAGCATCAGTCCTGTGAATGGTATTGGAACCTAACCTGTGTTAGGTTCCAGTAGAAAAAAAAAAAAGAAATATAAATCACTACTACTAACTTATAGAAATATAAGTCCTGCTAGGTTTTTATAGACTACGTAATTATATTTACTGTCTTACTAATATATCTTTTAAGATTTAAGAGTTATGCAGAATTATGTTTGAGGAGAAAATGAGATTAAATAAATGCCCCATACTTTGTTGCATGGTACGCATTCCAGATCTCTAGCCAATTTGCATTCCAAATTAAATCGAATTGTTTTCCCGTTTAAAGCTAATTTTTAAGAATGGAAAGATGCACTGTGTATTTCCCACTGTCATATTTCATGGAACCATATTCATGTTAGTAGATATAAAACAATGTGGTACACACTGTATCTGGTCTCGAAATTTGGCTCTGATTGCATACACTGTGTCATAGGCTCCTATTTATGCATGGTAGGTGTGGATATGCCCCATATATTTTATACACCCCTAGCCAGGATTCACCTGACCTCTGTAAGGTAGATCTCTAAGATTCTCTAGGTGGATTCTTTACCTTGAATGAATTATGCCTTAGAGGTATGGATTTATTTTTAAACAATACACAGAAATATTTCCTCTGTGTAGATGTCTATGCTCTAGACATCAAAGGTATGATCCTATTAAAGGACGGATGAATTCTGTCACATGTGTACCATAATGCCTTCACAGGGCTGTGAAGCACACTTACCGTTGCTAAAAAGAGATGGACTCTCATCTCATTTTGAAAGCCATCAGATAGGTCTTTTGTCCCTCAGTGAACATTGCTAAGCTTCCTTACACTTTTCTCTTTAGGTAGTTTTCTTTGTTTATTTTTGTTGAGGGCTTTTTTTAACAGCATTCATGTATTACTGAAAGGATGCCTAGATTCTGTTTGTTGCTTGTTTGTTAACAAGAAAATAAGAGAAAATAATGCTTTATTTTAGGATGTAAGAGGGATACAGGCCTAGACCTATGCCTATAGATATGCCGGATGTGTATGTAAAATGAACTAAGTGTATAGTTTTTATAGCCTCTCTACTGAGGTTCAGTCTAAAGGGCAAATTCATTTAACCTGGAAAAGAGATGGCTTTGACAATATAAAAAAAAAGAGATCCAGGCTCTGACAGGAAGATGACAGACAATGGTCATAAATCGAAAAGAGAGAGGTTCAGATTGGCTTGTAAAGAAGAGCTCTTCCCCCATGAACATGCACTAGAGCATGAACCTTAAAGGTTGTGCAGTCTCCATCCCTGGTTTTCAAGACCCGACAGCATAAAGCCTTGAGCAATCTGATATAACCTTATATCTGACCCTGCTTTGAGCAGGAGGTTAAAATAGACACTTCCTGAGGTCCTCTCCAACCTGGATTATTCTATGATCCAACCCTATGACTAACATTAATTTTTATGCCTTTATTTGTTTAGCTTTAATTGAAATAGCTAGAAACTGAGGGTTTGGTGCAAAAGTTTCCAGATCCAATGCCCAAAGACAACTTTGCTTCTACAAGCCCTTTTTATTTGTCCATGTGTAAGATATCTTCATGTGTTACCAAGATTATGTATGGATATATGTTCATACTTACTGTAGATGTTAACAAGCTTCTTTGTCTGATGATAATTTCTTCTAATAAAATGGGAAAACAACTTATCTGTCCCACTTGGAAATGATGGTGGAACAGAAGCAATAGACAGTTGCTAGAAGATTAATGATATTAAAAGTTATTGATACAGCTGACCATAACTCTTGTACCATTGTCAAACATGCAATGCATAAGTAAATAAAAAGTACTAGCAATTAAAAAAAAATTCAGATGTGAAATATTTGAATATAATTTTCTGATTAATTCAGTATGAGTATTCTGAGCTATGATTTTGCATGTCTTTCTGTAAAATTATTTTCCTTTATTTATTTAGAATAGTAGCAACTGTATTTTGGGGTATTTTTTGTGAAAACTGGTGAAAGCATAATGTTGCATGGCTATTTTTTTGTGTTGTTATTGCTTTTGATGAATGTTCAGCTAGAACCTTCAAAAAAGTTTCCTAATGAACAGCCCTTGTAATTCATAAGAATCCATTGATTCATCAGATATGTCAGAACTGTCAAAGTGAAATCAGAAAAGCCATATTTTTCAATGGTTATTTCCAGTCAAACCACCTGTTCTAGAGGATTCTGCAAATATTTGCCCTCAAAAATCAATTCAGCTATATGAATCTCTTGGTATTATAACATTAAAAGATACTAGAAAGGAGATCAGACATTTAAAGCTAAAATCTGTATTTTAATAATGCTGTTTTTAGTTTGAATTTTTTTGGCTGCTTTTTAATTTACTCTTTAACAGCCTCATCATGTAAGCTCATTTTAACAGTCCTCTAAATAGGTTTTCCCAAATATTATTTCATACACACTCATAAATACTTGATGTTATATTGATTTATTTGTCTTCTATATCTTTTGCATTTAATAGATGGAAATAGATGGAAGCCAGTGTTTCCATTTTCACTATGTTTTTTCTGAATGCTACATGTTTTATAAAGTCCTCCATTCAATCTATTAAATTTTGCAAAAGTTTGAAAGAGTGTGTCTGAGGTATATGAACTGCAAGTGATGTCACAACTCTGTAGTGTTTTGATGAATTGTCTGCTTCTTGGTAATTCCTTCATAAAAGCACAGGAAGCTCTCAACCCATCCCCTCCAAAGAAAAATTGGTTTAGAAATTATACAGAACACATGAAATAGAGGGCTTGATTTTCTATTATTTCCTTCATTTTACGAAGGCATTTCCATAGGCTCAAAGTAAATGTAAAAGACTGCCAAAATTAATACAGTAGTATTTTCTGTTTAGTTTTCCCTTCTTTGAAATGTTCAGATGTGCACTAGATTAAAAAATCAGGCCAAAAGTTCCTAATATGTAAAGCTTACAGTTTAATGCTGCGGTTTCACAAGGAATTACAAGTCCATGAAAAGCTGCATTTTTTTCTTTGGATTTATTTCCAAGGGCTAAGAAGCATTTTTACACCGTAGATCGAATAATCTGCTTTTTAAAACAAGTTTGGTGTTACAGAGATAAACAGAACAGGTCAATATTATAGTCCTGTTAGTCAACCAAATAAACACTAGAGAAATGATCCCTAGCTCGTGGTGATCTATACCTAAAAGAGATTTGTCCCAGAATGTTACATATCATGGTGAATCCTGATTCAAAGATATTAAGGGAATATAAACTATGTCCCAGGGGAAAGAAGATCAAGAGGGTTTTTTTCCTCTCCTTTGATTTGTAGGCTGGGAAATTTCATTCATTAAATTTGCATCAATACTTTTTGCTTCTGGCTGACTATCACTTGCAAATTAAGAGATCATTGGTGAAAGTATTAGGGAGAATGGAGCTTTTTGAAAGTAATCTTAAAATTAAGCAATACCTAAAAATATAAAAATGGAAATGTTTCATTTTCTTTCTCTCATATTTTCCTTTTCTTTCTAGTGTGTCTTACAATGCAGCAGATGTTTTGCATAATCATTCTACAAAGAGTAAATATATGGAAAAAATGAAACAACAAAATGGAGCTTTTCTATATTTTCCCCAGTAGGCATTCTAATTGCTTTCATGAGGCACTAATTAAAATTAGCCCTTTTTTCACAGCATCAGATACATGGTTTTTTTGTAGATATTCTTAGTACAGTAATGGATATCTCTGCTCTTCTAAGCCCCCATTCAGCTGACATTTAAAGTAGAGGCAATTCCTATTTATGTCAACTACCATTGCCAGCCGTGTGGGAATAAATGAGAGACACTTGCTATTAGGCAGAATGAGTTTGCTGCTGCTAATAATTGTGAGCTGCAGTGCAGAAGACTGTTAGCCTCTTCTCAGTGAATGCAGAAAGCAATTTCTTATCATTCTGTGTAACACCATAGGAAAAAGACATTATGAAAAGTAGCTACATTGAGTCTTAGCTGCTGAAGACATCTGAGTCCATTGGCTTCTGGGACACCAGTAGAGTAGTCACTGAGACATGTATGGTGTTTGAATATACATCTGATTCTCAGGAAGTTAGATTAATGAATTATAGAGATTACCTGTTCAGTCATTATCTATAGGAATACTATAATAATCTAAAATACACATGGTTGGAAACCCTAGGCTATTGATGGCATAAAAAAGGGTTTTACTTAATGAGAATGCCAGAATGGAGTTAAATTTATCTTTAATTGTTTCCTTTTGTATATCAGGCAAATGAAAATGAAGCCATAGGTTGACTTCTAAGGAAGGGGTGTGGCCTTTACTACAGAAAGGATTTCTCTACTACCGATTTTTTTTTTTTTTTTTGCTATCTCTTTATGTCTATACACCATATCCAATAACAATGTAGAGGTAGCTAGCACTTTCTTTCACCACAGTAGTGTAAAGTCTGCACCATAAAACACAGTAATCATCAATAGTCTGAATGCCAATGACCTGTACGGTGTTTAATGCGGATGATCCCACAGATCTCACACAAGATACTGGTGCTGTGAGGAGCATGGAGGGAGAAGGTAGCACACATCCTGTCCTAGCTGTGAGAACTGGGCAAAGCTGACTGAGGAACGTTTTGTACCAGCAGTCTTCTGTGGGGTCTCTGACAATCAGGTCACGTGAAGAAGATCTCATGGCTGCTTCTCTACAACCTCTCTTTCTGGCTGAGTGAGCCCTGATCTGTGCACAATACTTAGTGGATAGTATAGCTTTCTCCAGATTTCCATTATGTTCTGGGGTTCCATTCCCCCAGGAACTGAAACCTGGGAAGAAATTTATATGAAAATCTTTCCTAGAAACCTCAGAGGAACATGGCAGGTGTTTTTAAAAGCAAGCTCACATCTTCTCCTACGTATCTTCAACTAGAGCTAGAGAGAATGATGAACAAAAGCACACAAATTGTCACCAGATAGTTATCAGATTAATTCAATTAGTTACAGTTCACAGCTCTACATGTATCATTTGTTCTCTTTTGTACATTGCAAGTTTCTGAGTGTGATCTATCCAATAAAACTGAAAACTATGAAAGAAAAAAAAATCATTTTGGCCATTATTATGTTGTTGGTATTATTCTAGCTATTTTCAACATATATTTGGAGAAATTAAGAAATTCCAGAGTAGAAAAATGGTTAAAATTCTTTGTAACAGCAAAGTTCCCCAGAAGTTGTGTGTTAGCAGGAGATTAATTTGGAGTGCAA
>VZTN01039076.1:0-18660 GCA_013400515.1 Erpornis zantholeuca
GTCTTTTCAAACCAGAACACTAGGGCAGCAGACAGCTATGTAATGGCTACAGTGGTGCTTTGGATTAGAACTATTATTTCTATCCAAATGAAGCTAAAGTTATAGAGCAATTTAGCTCACTCTCTTAAACTCAGTCAATCTTACATTTTGCAAATGCCTTTGAATAAGCCATGCTCTGAATAAGGTGAGTTTCAGGAAGACATTTAAATGGATAACAATAGCTTTTCCTTGAAGAGCACATTACTGATGTGAAATCCCCCAGCTGTACATTCCTGGAGGCTGGGACTGCACACTGTGGGAGTGCCCTGCTCCTGTACCATCCACCCATATCTCCTGTCATCCTCTGTCAAAAACAGGACACCAAGCTGTGTGTCTAAAATGTTGATCTAAAATGGCCTTTGAACCTTCTTATGCACTATACAGAAATTCAGACAGGCATCTTTGTAAAATTTCTTGCCTCTCCCCTCATACTCTACTCTCCACTCTCTCACATTTATAGCATTCACAGTCATTCCACAAATTTTATTTCCAAAACTTTTTCATTTTAAATCACTGTCAAATTAAAATCATAGAATCAGTTATAGCCAAGTGCAACAAGCAAGTGGCTTAAACTTATTTCTTCTGAGCCCTTCTTCTGAGGGCTCTCTCTCCCTAGAATTTTACTGGAGCATCTTTCAGAAGCATTAGCAGAAGATTACACAGTCCTTCTTGATTATCTCAGACCTTACATTTATTATGCCCCTATCACACACACTATTATAGTAAACTGCAGGTTTGTAATTGCTCTCAGTGGGAGAAGGTTCAAGCCCTTTATTTCTTCCTCAGAAGGATATTGGGCCTGATCCAATTCAGGCCAGACTCATACTGTTCTCATCTCTAAAAATCTATTTCCTTTTTTTTTAGATTAATTCAAGCTACGAGATACCATCTTTCTCTCTGGCCCTTGACCTTCTAGATAACCCTTCTTTACACCAGAAAATTACGTGTAGGAGAATATACTATTAATTAAAAGGCAGCATACCTTTGATTTAATATCAAATAAAAATATGATAATAACACTGAAGAAAAAAATCTTGACTGTAGTTTATCATAGACACTGCAAGTAATATGAAAGTGTAGCTGTGAGCCAGTATTAACAACATAAGCATACTCCCCTCTGATGCAGATGCAGTCACTCAGTTGTGTTATCACTTGAATGCAGGGGTGGGATCCTTGCCCACTCATAAGCTGTTTTCATTTTCCCCCAGAATCCCCCTGAGGTTCTGCCAACCAGCTGAGAAGGAAAAGAGCCACTCACTCTGGGAGCCCCTCTGTGAGAGCCCTGTTGCATGAGTAACATGACACACCCACCCCTCACCCCTACACACACCTATACATCACCTGTAATTGTACTCTGGTGAGTTTGTGTCTGGGGGTTCTCTTACAGTAAGAGGTGTTTGTCTTTCCAACTAGTTATGCTCTGTGAAAACACAAACTTTGATGCCTTTTTTTCTCAAGGCACCTTAGAAATATTGGTCATTATGAATTAATGTGTAAGAAAAAAATGCAGCTCAAAGATTTTGCAGGAGACCAAAATAAATAATGGTGTTTGCAGGGGAAGGTGGTATTTTTATTCCAGCTTGATGATGTTTCCAGGAATTCAGAATTTAACAGTAGCTCAATAAGGCAAACAGTCAACACACAAGCTTGGCTGTCACACATTATGGAAGGTGGTACTTTTATTCCAGCTCGATGATGTTTCCAGGAATTCAGAGTTTAGCAGTAGCTCAACACACAACAAGTAACAGTCAACACACAAGCTTGGCTGTGACACATTGTGAGTATAAAAACCTACCCCTCCCAAAAGATTTACTCAGTACTCAAGCTCCTCCACTTGAGAATCCCCCACAAAAATTGCTTCCAAAGAGGAAAATCAATAGAGTTCTTCATCGGAGAGAAAGATGCTATAATCAGGTTCAGAAAGTGATTAGCATGGAAAAGATTGCTGATTTAGGAACTAACATTAGTGACAAGTCCCCTATCATTTAATTTTCTTCATAATCTGCACCATAAAGGCTACAACTCTTCCCGGATCTTCACTATTTAGTTAAAACAAGAAAAGGACTAAAACCAGCTTAAAATATTTGCCAATTCCAGCTGTTGGTTTTGTCTTCTGTTTAAATGCTATTCATTTACTATATTTTCAGCAGAAAACAATCAACTCTACAAAACTTAGATTTGGGACCAGTTCTATATTTAGAAATGTTTCAAAGCTGAGTGCTTTTAGATAAGGAATTCTCATTTAATGAAGGATTAGAAAGTAACAAAATGGTCATGCACCTATATTTTATAAAGCAACTAACCAAGGTAAGCTGAAAGATGAATATTGAAATGCCTAACTTTAATTGGTGAGTTAAAACGCTTCACAGTCAAAATCCAATTGCATGATATATAGCACTATTGAGCAAAGTTAATATCCTTTGGATGGATGTCATAATTATGTATTTTCATAGCCTAAAATGTTTCATTTTAGTACTAAATGTCCTGTGTTACACACTTATGTAATGGAGGGTTAATTTCAATACATGTACAATGCATGCTATGCTTATGTTACTAGAACATACTGTCATCTTTAATTGAAATTTAACATTTTTTTCTACTTCAGAGTACAAATCAATCATTGCTTTCTGTCAGTCTCTCCAGTCAGCTGCATAATAAAATACCCTTAAGATCCCACATATTGTTGCCTCATAAGGCAAGTTCTATTGGTTTATATGTATTGGTGACACACCTGAGTTTTATGTTTAAGAATATCTACATTAGTGATGCACTAAAATTTGGACAGTTTATGTGCTGAACTGTCAAAGACTCTCTGGGAAGGCAAAGCCCAGCAACAATGCTGTGGCATGACACAAGATCCAAACTAAGGATGTTTGTGAAATGACTTCCATTGAGCCGAATAGATTTTTCGAGACTTCAGAGGAGTAAAGCACTATTATGGCAGGACTATTAGGGCAGCTCAATGTTTACCCAGCACAGCCCTATTTCTGATGTATGCAAAAAAAAGTGTGAAAATAAAGACTACTTAGGCTACAAATACAAAATCTATTATCCCCAGTAATGTCAGGACTTTTCACCATTTCCTATAACAACCTTGTCACACTTTTTAACAATTGTCATAATAAGGAAACAGTTACAGCATTGATTTACTTAAAACTTTGCTACTGAGAACAGTCCACTTTACAAATTGCCAATTAGTCACGTTCAAGTGGTTGCTACTACAAATTTGCTGGAATGAAAAAGTAAAATAACAACTGCTTTGATTTTTTTTCATTTTTAATCTACGGGAACTTGACCTTTGGGAAATTGAGATTTTAAAAATGCTCTACATGCTGATTTAAAATATGGAACCTGGAATTAGCCCAAAATTATGATATCCTCATAAAAAGGCATGCTGGTCAAATTTGTTAGTATAAAGCATACACATCCAGGATAAAGACCCATGTGCTGAGAGAGTCTCACATTGACATGGCTTTAAAGGTCACATACATACCCTGCCTCAATTGAACCCCAAGGGATGCTGTGGCTAAGCACACAAGATGTTCAGACACTAAAATCAGGTTTAAATGGGCATATGGCAGAAGAAATCTGTTCCCATAGGAGGAGGAAAAGGAGAAGTAATATCACAAGCAAAATTAAGAAAAATCAGGATGACAGCATATTACTAAACTAATAGAAAGGGTGATACAAAAGGGAGGAGGTTGAGTTGCAGAGAGACACTAGAAATTAAGAAGGTAATTCTGGGAGCATGGCAATGTACTCAGTGTTCTTGCTGACCTTCAGCTGGAAGAAAATGTCATTCCTTTTGATTCATTTGGATTTTGGTACATTTCATATTTATCTAATATTTTCAGTACAAAGCAATCTAATCTCAAAAAAAAAAGAGCTTGGTTTGAAAGCTTAATAAATGAGGGAGTTCACACAGGACAAAGAAGTAAATGAGGGAGTAAGGAATGGTGGGGGTTTCCACCTGTTTAAAGACAAACTGCTTTCATACACTGGCATCTAGACCTCAGAACCTTTCAGACACTACTGCCTCTGTCTGGCGGGCCTCACTTACAGAGCAGAGGTCAACCTTGGTGAAAAGTTTGAACCCAAATCGGTCTATGATACTTTTTGCTTGGGTTTCCTTTCCTTGGGCTAATAAGACAGAAATCATCCTCGGAAAGAATGAACATTTTGTGAAATAGTTTTTCTTGCTCCATGTCTGAACCCTAAACATGAAGCTGCAAATGCAGAAAGGCTCATTTGCCTTCCAAAATACATTTTTTGAAAGCACTTAGCTCTGCAGTATCAATAAAAGTGTAGGGGGCAGGTCTGTGAACATCTCTTTGCTATGGGCACAGGAGTGCGATGCATCATATTCATTTTTCACATAAGAAATAATATAGAGGAACACAGATTTTTTTAAAAAAACACTTTCATTATACCTTTACCATCATGCTTATTTTTAAAAAGCCATAAAGGATGAATAAAATCACAAGACCTTCCATTTAAGAAACTCCTCAGGTCTACAATGTCCTTTCTCCACCTGCCTGGAACATCATTTTGGGGAAGACTTTTCCACATGGACATATGACAAATGATGCAAAAATCCTCTTCTGACACCTTCTCTGTTGTATCCAAACCAGGCAGGGAGTATTTGGTGGCTCCCATCAGTCTGGGAACTGGCTGCTGCTGGAGCTGAATGCAGAATGGAAGGAAGGCATTCCAAAAGAGGCACCACCAGGACCGAGGAAGAGAGGCAAAACCTCCTGGACCTGGCCCCCAGTTCAAGCTTTCACTCGGATGTGGACTCCTCCCAAGCACAGTACAGACAGCAAGAGCCTTTGTAGTGACTGGAAAGAAATGAATTGGGTCATTTTTTCCAAGTTTCAATTTTTTGTGGCTCATTTGTTTCCTTTGTTTTCCTTAACAGCACATTCTAACAATATTTTAATTAAAGTCCTATCTATATACAATTTTGACTGCATCTTAATGAGGGGTTTTTTTGTTGGTAGTTTGGGGTTGTGTTTTGTTGTTTTGCTTTGGGTTTTTTTGGTCTGGTGTTTTTCATTTATAGTTAAAATATCTAATTACCAAGGAAACTATAATGAAATCCACTAAATGTGAAACAACAAACAGAAATTCCAATTAGCAGGGGGACTGATAAAAGAATTTACATTTCCAAAGCTGTAGCCAGATACTTTTTCTTATTATGTTACCTGTTATTCATTTCATGCTATCAAAGTTCCTTTGCACAACAGAGAAGCATTTATAAATTCCAGCCATGATCCTTCATCCAGATAAGCAGCATGTGAGGGAAAGAAGGAGTCAGCAGCAACAAAAGAAACCTAGGAAGATTCAAGGAGAGTTTGTGGTGAGAAAATTATGATATTTTTGTTCCTTTCTATTTTTCCTAGCTGTCTAAATCCCATACACCTGTTTCACCCATAGGAGCACACTGAAATCCTTCAGATATTTTTGCCAATTTTTACTTTAGAGCCAGTAGAAAATAACAGCTCCTAAGACTACTGTAAAATACTTCACCTGCACACAGGAAAAATTATGTCAGAAGACATCTGACTAACTGCTGCTTTCATTGATTTTGCCCCCAAGAAGACTAATCATCTACCACAATGTCACTCCACATCACTCTGCTGAGAAGCTGCACCTCAGCTTTTGTTTACAGACTTTTTTAATTACCAAGCATGTCTTCCACAAATGAAGGGAACTATTATGCACAGAGTAACTGCACTGTCACCATCACTGCACTCAGGCAGACTCTGGAAATGATTAGCCCAACATAATTTCTTACAAGAATGAATTGCAAGCTATCCATTAGGGAAAAAAAAACAAAAACAAAAAAACCCACACACACCAACAAACCACCAAACCTCTTTTCAACATGACATTTAACAGAATTTAGGTGGTAAACAGCAGTTGTAATGACAATACATCAGTGTTCTCAACAGAAAACCCATGTCCGAAAACTCAGATGTATGGTAAACTTCAGCTTTTTCAAACAAAATTTTCAGCTGATGTAAAATCAGACACATAGAGAGACTTTTTATGTTTCCCCTTTCACAATTCAAAGGCTAATAGCCCAAGGGAAAAAAAGGTATCCTTTTCTAAACATTTACAAAAAATGCAAAACATTTTGTTTAAAGAAATAGTAAAATATAGGATTGTGGAGGACTGTTGATTTTTGTTGAACCATTTTTGTGGGAAACTCTCTTTTTCTCCCTTCCTTTTTTTTGGTTCCTCCTCCTCTCCCTGCTCCAGGGGCCCTGGCTGGAGCAGCAGCAACCAGGAGACCACTCCTGCTTAGGGCAGCCAGGCTCCAGCTCCACAAGTTAACTCTGTTACTTGACACTGGGGTGGTTGGGAGTGGAGTAGGTGGCACAAGGAGCCAAACTCACCCCTTATTTCAGGAAAACCAAGAGCATTCTCTGAAATAATCACATCTGGCCAGGGTATAGGTACCCCAGCACCCTTGTACTAGGAGGCCTCTTTGTGGAAACTCAGACACACAGGTGGAAGGGTTACAGAGAGAAATGGTCTATGAGCCAGAAACAAGGGGAAGTGCCCAGACACCCTTGACCAAGTCCTGGGAACGAGGATCTTGACAAATATTGTGAAGGTCAGCTGTAGCTATCGAAAACAATATGCATCACCAGCTCCAATGACACCATCAAGGAAAAACATGGACTGATTTTATCCTTTTCCTCATCCTCTTTGAATCTTAAATTCAGTATCTTCTTCACCTTTCCATATTTCGTTGTTCTGCCTCCTTTGTATTTTCTGCTTGCCACTACAGAATATTGGGTAATGCTGCTGTGTACTGGTGGAAAGGTGTTCTGCTCCCCAGAGCTGCTGGTAATTCGGTGGTGTGGGAACTGATTCATGTGGCCACACGTAATTTGTATGGCACTTTGGGACCCTTTCGGAAGAAAGACACTATAGAACAGTCAGATCATTTGCATTATAAAGGTTCTGGTGGCTGTTTCTCAGATTAGATGCTTTAGGTTTGTATAATGTTTCTCTATCAGAAGAAACAGGAGCCAAATTGGAGAAAAATGTCTTTTCCCTAAAGTCAGGTATATATTCCATATATTAAGTACTCTACGTTCATTAGGATTCTGATTTTCATTTTGACTTCCAAAACATACTACTTTTCCAGATTCTCTTTCATTGTTTAAAACCAAACCTTTTGAACATTCAAATTAAGGTGTTGTTTTTTGAGTTTAACATAAACATTGCTCTTTCCCAGCAATAAACCAAATCGCAGAGGCAATTCCAAGCACCCAGCTTCCCAGCTCATTAGATGAAATAACATAGTCACTCTCTTTGATGGGACAGTCCTCTTCTGACAGCAGGGAGCATTCATCAGTGCTTCCTACAAACTGGTATCCAGGAAGGGCCAGTAAGATTGTCCTGAGGCAAAATATGTTGCCTCTTCCTACAGAATGGACACTTGGAGGAAAAGGGGGCTGAGGTAAATGGGAATATCTGAATGAAGAAAACATCATAAGTAAAAGAGGGGTTAAAATAAAAAAAATGTAAAAAAAAAAAAATTCTGAATCCTCTGCCCTAGGTGTATTACTGGTAAAAAAAAAAAAAAGATTAGCTTCACTGACTTCAAACCACAATTTGTGCCAGATAAGAATCTGCCTGACTTAATTTTACCCCTTACCTTTTTAAACAATGAAATGACACTCTCTATAGCCTTACCTTCAGCAACAGGTGAACAAATAGATTCTGTACCAATAATAAGAATCCATACTTTTTATACAGATTTAAGCTTCTCTCAATAGTTTAAAAATGCCCCACAGAGTGTTTTTTATCTATATTGTAACACCAACTACTTCCCTATACAATAGGCTTACTCCAGATTTTGTTGGAATTACTCCAGATGCATTTAAATGATTGTACAATCACTCAGTATCCCTCTGACCAAATTTTTATGTATGTGCCATACGCTCCTGTGCCAGCACAACACTAAACTGTCACATTTTCATGTCATTTCATATAAACAGACTCTTTTCCTTTTTTAACTATTTTTTTTATAGTGAAGAAGCTGTTCAAAATTATACTTCTGAGTGTGGGACACAAGTCAAAGATTACACTTTAACATGTACAAAAAGAGCATCCTATTTTAAGGCATTCTGAAGAAGTCCTGCTGTTTATATACTTGCAGTGTTAGGACTGACTGGATCTGCTTCTTTTTTGCATGACAATCTAATTATGCTGCACTTTCTCCCACTTGGAGATGGACCAAAAGTCCACTGCAATTACCACAAATCTAGCTTTGGGTCAGGACCTTATTTTGTAAGAAATGGTCTGTCTGCAGTAGGACTTACTGCTGGGGCAAGCAGTGTGGCTATGAATGTCACAGTCTGTCCTGGGAATTTTTTAAAGTATTCTTCCATAACTTATTGTATGTGTTCTAAAAAGTTTGAGCAAAACCTATACAAAAGATGATGCTAAAGCTAGCTACCCTAAGGAAATACCCCAGTAGAGAGTGTGACAAAGTTATCAAATAAAACAAGATAGACATCTGTTATTTAAGTTATTACAAAGCATTTGGTGTCATACTCAATAAATAATATTCCAGGAAGTTTAAATGTAATCCTGATGGACACTTAACAAAAATAATTTTTAAATGAATAGCATATGTGGAGAGTATCTGATGGTTTTCCACTCTAAAAAATGAAAAAGAGCTATTTGTGCCAGAAATTGACACTCTTCCAGTTATCGCTGTGCTCCAATACAGTACGTTGTGTGCATAAAATATCCTCCCAGTATAATGTGCACCAGAAGTGTAGGGGGGAGTGAAAAGGAAGGAGAAAAATACACCACTGCTGTAGTTAGGAATTGCAGGCTACTGGTTATTAAAGTGCCCTTCGTTCACCTGCTACATCCAAATCAACAGCGCGGTGATTGGCGCTTGCTCTCATAAGCGGGCATTGTGTGAGCAGTGGGCAGCTGGAACCCTCCGAGAATCTTCACTTGTCAGAGATGAATCAATCATCTCAAAAGATGTCAGCATCTGCCCAAACCATTTTATATTAGAATAAATGGCAGATGGTGGTGTTTTTATATTTAATCAGTTCCACCAAATGCAGTTTCATCTCTTATAAAACTAAACCATCTGCAGTGTGTAGGTGTACAAATCTAGCTAAATGCCCACTGCAGAGCCTTTCCTCTTAAAGGTAAACTGTACATGTTTAATATTTGTGGATGCTAAGTTCACTAAATTTCAAAAGACTTAACAAATCACCCTAGTCTTATAAACACTTTTATTTTATTTTTATTTCATATATTTGGTATGAATGCCTAACTCTTGCTTTTTGAATCTTATTATGTAAACTGATCATACTTGACAGTATTAAAATACTTTCTAAGCAAGATCATTCCTTCCTTCCTTCCTTCTATATAAACTCAGGCCCAGCTTCATAAAGCATGGCACAGAAAGAGGCTTAGTGACTTGTCCAGGAGAGAAGGTCTCAACAGTGGTATAACTCAGAAAAAAAAAGGCCTCACCTGGCAGAATGAGACAAAGCCTTGACTATAGTGACATTTTTGCTTGATTTTAGCCTGGCTTTTAATACTATCTCCTATAACAGCCTCATAGACAAACTGATCAGACTGGGTTAAATGGACAGTGAGCTGGTCTGAGAACTGGCAGAACTGTCTGCAAGTTTGCAGCCAATGGGAGCAGTTGGTGAACCAGATATTTGTACTGCCATCCAGAGGGACATCAACAGGATTGAGAAATGGGCCAAAGAAAGTCATGATGTTCAACAAAGGGAAATGCTGAGTCCTGCAGCTGAGGAAGAACAACCTCATGTGCCAAGATATACTGGGGGATGACCAGACTGAAAGTAGATTGACAGAAAAATATCTTGCTGAGGACACCAAATTGAACACACACCAGCAATGCATCCTTGCATCAAAAAAGGTGAACAGCTTCTTGGGCTGCATTAGGAACAGTTTTGCCAGCAGGTCAAGAGAGATGATCCCTCGCTGCTCAGCACTGGTGAAAAACATCTGATGTGCTGAGTCTAGCCCTGACCTCTCCAGTTCAACAGAAACAGACATACTAGTGCACATCAGGCAAAGAGTCACAAAGATGGTGAAGGAACTGGTTTCCAGTTGTACAGAAGCTACTGTTCTTTGGTTTTTCTTTGATTTTATTTCAGTTTCTCCATTTGTGGCTTTGCTGACAGTAGCATGGAAACACCTACAAATTTTAAATAATTTCTCTAACAGCACCCAAGTGAAGCCTGACCAATAACAGGCTGGACAGCTGATTTCCAATATATTTGATAGGATTTGATAGGTCAAGAGGGGCAGCAATACAGCAGCCACACATCATAGCCCTGACTTCAGTCTTCGTGCTTTTTTCCATTTTATTCAGTCAGCACTGATGCTGGCGTGCAAGAACCAGCGCAAATCATAACTGACGTACACTGGACTCTGCTCAGACTAAAATTAACAGTGAAATCACTTAGAGATATAGAAGTTCTGCAACTTTCACGAAAAAAATAGCTAAATTGTCTATCAGAAAGAATTACAATCCAGCAATGGAAAATATTAAAGATATATCCAGGTATCTAGCAACTCAACAGCTTTGGAAAGTGATCTAAAAATAAAAACTTGCTATGAGTTTAGAAAAAAGATCCTTTGTTAAGCCATAAACTTGCAGTGCAAGATATAACTTTGCATAGCACCGTGGCAATAAACATGGTGTGAGGCTTCTGTGCATTGTTAAACCACCCTTACTTTTCAATCCAAGAGTGGCTATGCATTGGGGAATGGCTAGAGACTACAAGAAATCAGCTGCTGTGGGAAGCACTTTGTGACCTTTCTACTTTTTCTGTAAAAACTGAAGATGTGGAAAAAAAATGACATGAGACTGAAATATCCTTGAGAAGGTGCTACCCAGGAAGCCCCTAGAAATGTAGGCAGAGAAGATATAAGTGAGGTCAGCAGCCAATGGCTTGCATGGAAATGTGCTGCCCACACAGGCTGCACACCCCAATAGCACCAGCAGGATGTGGACAAGACTATGCCAAGTGCACCTTGGAGAGGAAAGAAAGAAGTCATCTCAGAACAATTTCTATTTCCCCTATCTTCCATCCCACAGGGGAGAGGAGCAAAACGTGGTTTGTGTTTGAATTATAGTTCCTTCCCAGAGTTTTATCTGAGGCAGAGCCCTTTAGTCAGGGTCAGCTCCCATTCTGCTAGTCCACAGGGAGTAAGCAGACAGGTGCCCAGCTGGGAAGCAGAGCACCCATCTAGGTTAACACAGTGGTTTCCACTTATAGCGATTCATGGAAAGCTTTTCTTCAGTTTCAGCCTAAGTGCATTCACAAACAGTCCACTCTGGTTTCAGTTTGAGTTTTTCTGTCAAGTACAGCTCATCTGAAACCAAGTGACTCCTGAAACTGCTGTTTACTGCATGAAAATGAAAACTATCCCTATGCTGTATTGTTTAAGACTTTGGGGTTTTAGTAACTTGAGAGCTCAATACTCAAAAGTCAGAGGTTTTTTTCTGAGTTACTAATTTAGTTTGGGCCTTGTAGTCCCCCTAGGTCAGTCTTTTTTCCAAAACCTCCAGGGAGTCATTCAGGACATGTCTACACACTGTACAAAAGCCTAGCTTCAGTGTAGGCATCACTTGTACTTTTATATACATCTGTCTTCACCATACCATGGTTCATTACGGTCTGTATTAATAAGAAGGGAAGTGGGGCCAAAAAAACCTATCATTGAAAAAGTCTCTTGTAAGGGTTATTGTCTGGGCATGAGGGCAGGGCACTGAGAAGACTCAAATCTAGGAAAAGGCAGAATGTCTGTGCTGGCTGCCAGAGCTAGAGCCTGGGAATTTTCCTACAGGCAGAATAATGAAATGAAGCATTGATACAGTCCTACAGAAGCACATACTTTGCCTTGATAAAATCTCACAGATTAAGAAGCTGGGAAGGGCAAGCTGAATAACAAAGAAATCAAGACAAAGAAGTGGAGCAGGCAGTGAGCCAAGTAAGGAAGTAGGAACCAAATGACACCAAGGCCATGAAGAGCTGTGCATTACAGGAAGGCTTGGACAGAGACATCTCCTGAAAGCAGTAGGGAAACAGAGGAAAGAAAAGGCAAGGAGAATATATATTCTTCATTTTAGGAAGATACACATACACAGTTTTGTGCATAAAGACACATTCTTGTGTTCAAAACATGTACACTTTTATATCCTTACATGTACATGAGTGGATGTGTTATTTCTTGTGCTATTCCAGAGAAAAGGTGTCTGGTGTGCAAAGAGTGCAAAGACTCTTTGTTTGCTATCAGCTGTTGCTTGCCCAAAGAATAAATTGTAAACTGACTTTTCCAGTAGGACCAGCATTCTCAACAAGGATGGGCTGATGCTAGTCAGGAGCTTGGTGGGGAGGCCAAAGGGGCTAATACAGCTACAGTTATGTGAAAGCATAACAGGCTGACAGACTGTTTATTGGAAAACTGCCAGAGAAGCCAAGAGAAGAGACCATGTTTCAAACCACCCAGCCAAAATGGAGCTTGGGAATTCACCAGAAGTCTGGAAGCTGAGTTTAGCACTAGCTCAGAGGTGTCCTACCAATGCAGTGACACATTTTAAATAACAGTTTGGTATTTGTATAAAATTCTTATTTCATTCATTCTAAGCCACTGACAAATCACCATTCCAAATGGAAAGTCTCTGCAACATTAATTTAACCAAAACTGTTATTCAAAATATCCAAACAGATATTTCTTCCAGAATCATACAAATGCACTAACACTAGCACTTTATCTACAATATCTACATATTTAGCTGCAAAGGACTGCTGAAATTAGTCTAGTTACACATCATGCCACAAAGTACTGGTCTCAGGCGCTGTCCTCACATCACTGAAACTGGGATATATTCAGAGTTTTTTATTATGGTCTACAGGGATCGTGTACACAGATTTCAAAAGCACAATGCCACAAGAATAGTACTGATCTTAGCCCACCCAACTTGTATAAATATATAGCACCCATGACAAGACAAAATAAATTATTTCATTACTCAAAGTCCTAACTATATAGATGAGGAAGGTACAAAAGGTACAAATGGTAGGGGAGCAAAGAATTACTGACACGCAGGAGGGTTTTCTAGGGAAAAATTGTACCAGTGATAGAAAATTCATGGGAGAAAGCATAAAGTTGTAGGCAGGAGACAGATATGAAGCTCCTAAACTAGTACAGGAAGGTGATGTGGCAGTGTAGGCAACATCTGTAAGGCCCTGAAGATGAGGTTGGAAAGATTTCCCGTGGTACAGCTAAACAGGAAGGCAATGAGTGTCACAGAAGGAAAACAAAACTACTACTGGATCACTTCATCTACTGTCGTGTCAAGTCTCAATGCAGTTCACAGCTTACAGATTTACCAGCTAACACACTCCTCACTGCAAATTTCTAACCAAGCCAGCTGTGCAGAAGTTTTCAATTTGGCTGCACCAAGAATGCCATTTTGTTCGCAGCACGGAGCAATGCACGAGAAGAGGTCTCTCATTTTCTGTCGCTGTCATTCTACAATGTTCAGTACACTGATAGTGTCATCCTGACTGAAATGCTCATGCTTTGTGCAACCCTGTGAGGACCCAGAGAGAAACAACCACATGGTCATGTTCTCCAGATAACAGACACCAATTGTGCTGTGGTCATCAACACTTTGCCACTGGGGAGGGGGAAAGGGACTGTGCCAATTGCTTTGTTCCAACAATATTTTTTCCCAGCCTGTTTATAATGCAATTTTAACAGCCATGGAGGACACATTATTCAGCTGCCCAGCTTGGGGAACACAACTAGTAATGAAGGAGGGGGAGGAACTGTAGAAGTAATGGAACTCATAAAACATATGCTGCATCATCTTAAGTAGTCTCTTTTGTAATTCAGAGCAGCAAATAGAGGTAGAAAGGGTGAATTTTGGGGCAGAGTATTAATCTGGAGTTAGTCACACCCACCAAATGCAAATAAATTCCTCTGGGAGAAGTGGAGCTGTTCTGCATTTATACCAAAAATAAATGTGAGCAGAGCCTCATCCAAGATGATAACTACTTCTTCTGCTGATTTCTTTTGGCTTGTTTCTTTCTCACCCCACAAAACGATGTGTAATGGGCAAATGAACATAGAGTTCTCTTGTAATAAATTGGATGAGTGAACACAGGGAAATCAATTTCTTTATGATGGGCCCTACTATGAACAAAACCAGAATTCCTAAGGACTGCTGGAATGATGAAGTTCGAGGACAGAGTCTATTATTAAATTATGTTAAACTAAAACAGCTCTGTTGACTTCAATATACTTATTCCAAATTTTGCACAGATAGAAACTGTGACTGGAATATACAATCTACAAAGGTGGGGAGCGGGTTCTGGAGATTAGAGGAATTTCTGCTTCTTCTGATACTTAGAATTAAACTGCATCAATCTCCTGTTACACAATACATAAGGATAAAGGTCTAGTATTACTAACACTGGATATGACAGAGGAATTAATAGGAAGTTTCTCTAATTTCTGAGAATTAAAAAAGAAATCTTTACAGGGCTGGAACTAAAGACAGAGAAATTAAATTTTACAAGGACTTTAAACAAATCATATAAAAATAGCAAAACATGCTCTTTCCCATAATATGAGGGTGACCAGAAGAACAGATATGTGGAAGATACTCTCTAGCTCAGAGTTTAATTAGAAATTAAAATGTAATACATTTAGAACAGGTGTTCTAAACTTTTTTAAAATACTTCCCTTGGAAGCAAAAGTGTGCTTACCCTGTTTTATACTCTTCATACCTACTAAGCTAAAAATGTATGTACATAATTATGTACTACTACTCTGAAACCCTACTTCCAGCAAATTATAGGACTTGAGATGGACTGTCCAGTGGGATTCTCCATGTCTCTCACAGTCCCCAGCAGACAGCCTACTTTAAACCTTATAAATCACTGACTACAAGAGTAATTTATCAGAGATACATTAAAAACAGAGGTATATTAGCACCTGCATTAATGCCTAAGCAGAGGTTTGAAAGAATCATCTGGTTGCCACACAGTGTTGTTCTCTGGAAAACCTGAAGATAGGTACCGGGCCAGAAAGAGCTCTTATCCAGAGCACTAATTACTACAGTGTTGTAAAAGAGCACTGTTCAAAGAATGAACTTCTTTTGTAAGAGAACACTTTTCATATCAATGCTAAAAAAAATGTACAAACACTTAAAAATTCAGGAGCCATCTGCAGATGCCAAGATGGAACATTTGAGTCACTTCAGCAACTTACCAATTCTGTGACATTCTTCACAGTGCACATTTTTGAGAGCAGATAAGGATGACCAGGTTCTCCAGTTTGCTCCAGTGGCTGGGAGCTAGTGAAGACTCTGGTCTGCAGGTATCAGGGAAGGAAGCAAGATACTGCTGCTGCTGCCAATGGCACATTGAAGCAAACTGAGGTCCTGTGTTCAGCCTGCAAACAACTTTGTGGAACAGACTTGGCAGAACTCCACTAGCAGCAGAGCTGAAGGTGGCATTTCTAACTTCCATCAGGGGCCAGTCACAGGCCACCCTCCAAAGGACTGATTCAAGTCTATATTTCTAACAAGGAATAAAAGACTTTATCCCTGATACTTCTGATCCCTTTAGTCTGATTCCATGTCTCTACTACATCCTACAGGGTAATATCACAAAAAGAGTGAAGCTTATCAAAACACATGTGCCTTTATTTGTTCATTTCTTTTATATTTTTACAAACCCAGGATCTTGGAAAAATTACTTTAAAAAAGGAACGTCTGTCTGCAGGCATATGGACCCTGAGGGATGCAAATGACAGCACACTTTCTAAATAACAAATTTTTCACTTAATTTTGAAACTGAAATGTCAGTCTTCAAAACAATTTTCTTTTAATATCCAAATGTTAAAAAAAACCTATTTCTGCTTAATTTATACCTACTCATATGTTTAGCTTTTATTTCAAAAGGGATGCTAAAACTTCCTGCTAACTGTTCACTGTGGTTTCCAGCGACACCTCTTATACCAGTTCCCTCCTGAGTAAGCTCCTGAGTAAGAAAGAAGAAATCTCACACTATGAAACAAACTTTCCCATTCAGAGGCTCAAAGTCAAAACCCAGTTTTGCAACTCATGTAAACCCACATTTAATTTTAAGTTCTGTTCCCACAGCATGTATTTAAAGTTTAAAATTCTGCTGAATGGTGATTGCCGTAAGTACATCTTCAATGCTCTGTTGAATCAAGTCACAAATGTTGATTAAGTTGGAAAATTAATTTGTATCACAAAGAACTTGAAAACAATCTTAAAAGGCATCTACTTTTTAAGGTCAGATTGCAAGCTCTGATATACATTTTTTATCTGTAACATCTCAGAAAACGTATAAACACATCTGCCAAACTGGGATGCACATCTGTGGCCACTCCTGGTTACTAGACAGGCTATCAGATTCACATCACACACGCATGTACATTTCCTGGCTCCCTTCAGTACATGACCTACTTGAGCTTCCTATGTGGAAGGGTATGGTTTAAGAAGCAAAGGTCATGAATCACCCTCTTAATACTACACACCCTGCCCACAGACAGCAGGTGTATCTATGTAAGCTCCTCTGGAACATTCCATGCTTGCAGCCATTTCAGCATTTTGAAATCGTTTGTGCAAGCCCACACCTACCAGAAATTAAAACCACAACATTAGAATAAATTCTAAAAGTCCAGGACATTCCCTTCATCAGCTACAGATCACAAAAAATTCTCCTGTGATTTTATCTCAATGCCATAGCCATTGGCTTGATGAGACTATACAGCGAGCAAACCACATCAGGGCTGGGCGCAAGATTTGTAGGGAGGCATTCAATGTGTCAGCTCCACAGTAGGAAGAAGTATTCATCAGCTTTGCAGGAGACCTTTGTATGTATCACAATGCCTCCTACATCACTGAACAAGTCTCTCCTATCACCTACCGCACGTATGTAAAATATACACTGTCTCCTGCCCTCTGAGCACAATTTGAGGAGAAAAATCATCTTGCCTTCTGTCAGCCCCAACTGGGCAATGAAACCTGTTATTACTTCACTCCTCACTGGCCTCCTCAGAGAGCAGTGTTCAGATTTCTTTTCTCTGTGGTACTACATCAGTCACCATTACCAGCCTTCAAACTTTCCAGAGCTATTACACATCATTCTGTTGATATGTTCACAAAATTTACTTTCCATACCTGGTCAGAATTCAATGCATATCAAGAAGTCCTATAAAAGGAATAGAACCATCAGACATCACGTCAGTCTGGAACAACCCAAAAAAACCAAGTTGGCTTTTTAGAGGAGACAATAGGCTTCAAACTTGGTAATTACCAGCTATTCCTGATGACTCTACATAGGAAAAGCCACAACCTCCACTGTTCATGGAGGCTGCAGATGTAAACTCATCATTATCACTTCTGCTATATAAATGTTCTTTTGCTTTTTCATATATTTAACCTTTATAATGTTAAAGAAACTCAGTGTTTAAACCAGCTTTAATTATATACTTTCCTGAGTGTTGCAACAAGGTCCTTTGAGAGACTTACTTGTCTAAAAGGCATAAAAGTTAGCACAAATGGGTTTTAAAACACTACTTTTGGCCCACAGAACTATTTCTCATACAGGACACAACAGACAAAGAAAGGACACAAAATGTTTGTCTCACAAAAAAAAAAAACCTCAAACAACTGAAAAAAACCACACACAAACACACACAAAAAAACCCACCAAAGATGGAAAGAGTTTTCAGGAATCCAGTCATAAAGCAAATTTTTGTAAAGATGACATTGCAACTTGAGAAGACTACATAACAGAGGCAGGCCGCTTTCAAGACTATGTATTCAAATTGACTCTAGTGTCCAGGACAGGATAAGATTCATAAAACACAAAGCCACTCCTCTTCCAAAAAAATGTGCTTTTTGTGGTGCATTAGATTTTACATGTAAAATTACTTTACTTTTAAAGATGTTTATGCACTTTAATCTTCAAAAAAACAGAAGGCCAAATACCTTTAAAAGTCTGGCCCATTATCAGCTGGAAAGAAATTGATAAAAGCAATTTTAGTAACTTGTTTCTTTTCTCTGTTCACCATCAATATATCTTTTTCATATATTGGCCTAATTTAGACTGCAAGGTCTACTGAGCAGGGAATATGTTTTTACATTTATAGAGTGCCCCATAAATTTGTGGCACTAGACGTGCTTTTTATAAGAGTAAGTAAGGAAAAAAAATCAATTATTTCAGTGAAATGATACTTTTGTCACACAAGCAATTGATATTAATGCCTCCAGCAATAGCTGATGTTGCCTCTATCAAAACCAGAACCTCCAAAAAATCCTGGAAATTGTGTGCATGTATTTCCATAGTGTGTGCAGTTTGGACTCTTGGAAAGCAATAAAGCATTTCAATTCAAGATGTCTCTTGACTCCTTTCTTATATAAAGGTATTCTGCTTATAAGTGCAAATTCTTACTTTCACATGGCTAAATCATTAGTGAATCTCATGAGTTTTCATGTTGCCAAGTACAAGGAGCGGCATCTGGGTCAGGGCAACCCCC
>VZTN01039224.1:0-25817 GCA_013400515.1 Erpornis zantholeuca
CTTCTCAGGGTTGGCAATAATTCTCATAGTCTGTTCCTCTCTTTATGTTACATTGCTACTATTTCCCCCTCAAATTTTGCTGGAAGTCTATTTCCTTCTGTACATTTCCCTTTTTCTTCTACATTTCCAGGGTGTAGTAGGAATTAACAGGGTGGCTAGGAAGGAATATTGGAAGTGCTCATTGGGCTCTTTACTAAACCAAATGAAAACAATAACCAGAAACCCCCATCTGTGTTCTGTCTCAAGCTATTTAGAGTTGAACTTTATCCCTCATTGCATATTTAACTGGAACCTGCCTAGGCTGAGATGCTTTATTGAAGACAATAGCTTGACATGTGTGGGCTATTGCTCTGCAGCACATCTGTCTTAATCATATGGTGCATTGGGGCTTCAGGCCCACCTAACATTACTCACTGTCCTGATCAACAGATACTTCAAGGAGACTTGGTGTGTGAATAAGATAAGCTTTAATGTTGTGCACATTTAATGGATAAGTGCAAAAAAAAAAAAAAAAGGCATAGGTTTTTGTTTTCATTTTATAGAAAATGAGGAGGATTATAGTTAGAGGATTGCACAGGGATTTAGGGTTCCCTCCTTTCCAACTTTTTTTCATCTTGTAGTAAAAGAAAAAAAAAAAAGCTGGGGATGTATAGATGTCTTAAGATTGCCAGTAACAGGGATTCCCTCCTCCCTTATCAACCTTAAGCTGCAGAGCAAAAAAACAATCCCCTCATCTAATTGAGTATCTAACTCCTTTTCATGCTGGCGGTTACTGTAATTCTCACGTCCTGAAATTGGTCTAGCGGTCTGTTATGGGACACAGTAAATGACTTCTTACATAGCTGTGATTGATCTCTCAGAGAGTATGTAGTTTGTCTGGTGCCAGCATGAAATGTCAGGAACAATGCACAGAAATCCACATTTCAGCAAGGATTTTTACCTAAGTCTTTGAAATTGCAGAGACCTTTTAAATCTGATTCCTGAGATTAGAGGCACAGGAGACAGAAGGAATGCTTGGTTTTGAGTGTGATTGCATTGCTACACACCAGCCCTCTGATACTATAAATATTTGCACTTTTATTTTCTCTAATTAGTGAGAAACTGGTTAGAAATAATGGTTTTAAAAACTGCTTTAAAAATTGAAGTCTTTCGTGCTCATTTTGTCTCCTCAGGAAGAGAGAAAATTTTTTATCAAGGAATCGTGAAGTTACTCTAACGAAAATATAGCATTGCTTAGGAAATAGCAAAAGACATGTATTTATGAAGGTGTAACTTCTAAGTGTGTATTTTTTTGCATCACAAGCATCTTTTGCTGTTGCAGCTATGGTATTAATGTTGGAAAAATACACAGTAGAACTTCTCTTAATTATTGCAATAGGTGATTACATTCTCTTTGTTTATGCCAAATCTTCTTCAATAAAGAAGAGTAAGTCCAGTGTCTTAGGTGGAGACTTGTGCAGGAGAAAGCCCATCAGCAGTTTATTTAAAATTTGGTGAGGATGGTTCCTAAGCTTCCTTGGCAAATTTTCCCTTGGAAGCTATATTGTTGGCACATGGGCTAGAGGGTTCTCATCCCTTCTAACCTGACCAGAGGTTAAAACGTCTGCCTGGTTGCCACACTTGGAATCAGCCTAGTGTTTGAACAGTAAAACCTGTAAAACAGTAAAACCTGTAATGCTTAAGTTCACTGCCAGGAAGACAGACTGCCTGCCTTGTAGTGGTTGGTACGATACATGAATTTAGAGTACAGGAATTACCACTTGTGGAGAAACAAACTGGCTTCTAGAAATGGGTGCAGCTGGTAAAAACTCTGTCAATTGCTATCTTAGAGTCAACATGCAAGTTGCAGTATGAACATGAGTTTGAAAAATCTTGGTTAGCTTGTGCTACAGATAAAATAAAAATTGGACAGAAACCTTTTCCTTTCCTTTTCATCCTGGAGTATCTGCTGTTATGTTTTTCTTTAAAATAAATGAAAAAAAACCAAACCCGAGTGAAATTGTTGCTTGAAAATTGGCATGAAAATCATTGTGTGTCATTTACACAGAAACAGCACTGGGAATGGAAACCTTACAATTTTCCACCAAAGAGTTCTATTTCCTTATATTTGTAAAGTTGTTAATTTAAACTGTTTGGCAGCAGAAATGCTTCATTTTAAAAACCTTACTGAAAATACTTGGCGTGGGCAACAATTCCAAACTTTTATGCAATGGACTATATTTCATTACATTTTCGCAGATTGGATTTTTTTTAATTTTTATTTTACATTTTAGAGTATGTTTTAATTTTTCCTATTGATTAAGAACAGATGGTTAGCTTAATGCCAGCTAAGCTTGATAAAGCAAAACAGGTTAATTTTCTGGGTTTAATCCTCTAATATGCGTCAGGAAAATTCTGGAGTTATTTCCCGTTACCCTCAAAATATGGTGGGCCATATTTATAAGATTTCTAAGGTAAACTCTGCATAGCATTGCAGAGAAAAAATAATTTGACATTAGTTGAACAACCTCCTGGAAGTGATGTCTTCTCCATGACCCTTCCTAATCTCCCTGTCAGTAAACACAGGCTCTGAGCTTGCACCGCTGTGGGGCTGTGGTGCTTTATGACCACTAGAGTGTTATCACAGCCAGGACAGCACTGGCAGTGAGCTTGCTGGTGGTGGTGTTTTAGCTTTATTAAACTAAAATCAAGTGACTTCAGTCAGTTTGCGGAGAAGAGGGAGCTTCATGTCATCTCTGCTGCATGTTTGGGTTGGTGTGAAGTGAGGAACAGGTGAGAGTGGCGTTTCTGCTGATGGTACTGGTGAGAGATGAGTGTGCGTGTTATAAAACTTGTCCTGGGTTAGCTGCCTGGTGAAGAAGGCAGGGTTGTATGTGACAAGCACTGTCTTGGCTTGCAAGGCAGCAGGTGAGCTGGTCCTGTGAGTATTACTGCGTTACAGAGCAGAACTGTGTACCTGCATTTGCCACGGGTCCCCTTGGCACTGATTGTCAGCGGGGGATGCAACACCAGTTGGTTTCTTCTTCAGGGAAAGGGAGATGTGACGTAGGGATTTATGTTTTCAAGATGTGTCTTCAGCTTTGCCAGCCAAGCAGTTAAGTTGTCTTATTTCAGAATGTGTTTTGGTTTTCAAGAAGTGCATTTTTGAGGGGAAGTAGCATCCACATCATCTAACTTCAGGAACATAGCAGTGATTCTTATATTAGAAGTCTGTTTTTCCTCTATGGTCAGTGGAGACTGAGAGGTTTCTCTGTAAAGCAATTCAGACCATCTAAATTGGATTACTTCATTGGTTTTTTTTCTGTTATGGAGCCCACTGTTGTTCACAGAGGAAGCTTAGGGAAGCTAAAGTCATTATATACTCTGTCATGTCAGGTACGGTGGAACTCCTCTACCCAACTTCATTAATAATATATATTTGCATTACATGGTGGAAAACCACCTGAAATTTGGTATCATTCCTTTACATTTTAAACAAACTTTTCCGTAAAAGGTTGGTGATAATGAAAAAATACTGCAATTACTATAAAATGGTACTTTCAAAATAGCTTAGTTGTATTTATATTGCCTTGGCAAGTAACAAATTCCAGATGCTTTCAAACATCTCATTCAAGATGGGATAACAAAATAAAGTATTGTGCTACATGCTTGAAAACATTTATTACAACGAGGTGGGACAAAAACAACTTAGTTGTAATGGATGTGTGATTATATCTCTGCAAAAACAGTCTTAATGCTGTCTGGGGCATTTCACTTTTGGGTGTTTTGCAAATGAAAAGGAGTTATGGTCAGAGGTACTTTTCAAAAGTATTATGCATCTGCTTGGAGATTTAGATAAAGTAATTAGTTGATTGACCTGAGTAAAATTTCTTTAGTGTGTGGTTGTAAGGATGCGTGTGCAAGCGTTTGGAGCTATCTGACTTGCTAATACATTAAAATGGCAACAATTGCAGAGTACAGAAGTACTGCTTTTGGATCCCCATCACTGATCTGCACAATTGGCACACAACTACAGGAATAATTGTGAGCACTCCAGCTTCCACCATGGCTGACAGTTAAGCAGATTTTTTAGTAGCTCGGGAGAGCTGCGTAGGATCACTTTGTGTACTTGAAGTTAATCATTGGCAAAGTGCTTTGTTGGATCAGGGTCAGTGTTCACTTCCTCAAGGGATCCCATCTCTACTTACCATAATCTGTTTTTCTGACTTGCTGTAATTTTCAATTCAAGGGGGAGTTGTTTTGTTGTTTGGTTTGTTTGGCTTGTGGTTCTTTTTGGTTTGTTTTTGAAAAGAAAAATCTGAAATAAATTACTAGTGAATGCCTGGCAATGAGGTGACTTCTCTCAAGTCTATGTTCCTTAAAGTACAAACAGCAAGTTCCTAGTCCTAGGGACTTGCAGCCTGATAGGAGGCCATGGGAACCAGGGAGGCAGTGTTCAATTGGCCAGGCCTGGGAAAGGAGCCCAAAGATTGCTGCAATGAGATCACAAAGTTGCTCAAGTTATGAATATATGCATCTCGGTTCAGTTCTTTTGGTGTAAGAAATGAGTTTCTCACTAAGCTGAAATAAAACATACTGAAATCCAAAAATACGTTCTTGGAGCAGTGGTTTTCGTGTGAAATAAGAAATGCTAAAAATTAATCCCAAGTTGACAGTGTTTATACTATCTGTTGTTCCTATTTCTTGCAGTAGCATATTCTTAGTGCTCTTGATCAAGCAGGGTGTTTCATGCAAAAGAAATGTGCCATGGCGAGCAGCAGAATGGCCAAACACACTTTGGCTGACATTAGAGAACAGTATTAAATGAGAAAGTGTTTAGAATGCTATTGTTGGTTTGAAATATGTATGCATATTGCCTTATAATCCCATAATGAAAGTAAAATCAAACATATAAATCTGGAAGTGGTACATTCAGTTGACAAGTGTGGCTTGTCAGAAAGTACATAAACCAGAAAAATATTTTAATGAACTATAACTCTTTCCAGGGAATATTTGGGTTTACATCAGAGGCAAACATAAATAAAATAGTCTTAGAATAATTTATATGATTCTAGGCTAGTGAGTGCCGTGGACTTGCACGGCTTCATCCCTTTGGAGAATAATACATACATATATCTGGAGATAAAAATACAGTATCTCAACAACTGAGTTTAAGAGCTATTTCATTGTCAGAAGCAGAGAATTTCAAATTTAGGGAATTCAAACCCAGAAAGCTACTGTCTGACTTAAAAGATTGAGTTAATTACGAACTGCACAGGCTTTGGCATTATTCTTTGCATCCTTCCAGTCTATGAAATAACTTGACACCAAAAAAATGAGGTGCATGACACTGGAAAATGGCCTGAGAGCTCAGAGTGCAGCATGTCAGTGACTTGTAGCATCCTCAGAGATGCCGGGAGAGCCTTGCAGTGGGAGTGGGGCTTTACCTGGCTGTCAGTGCTCAGTGAGGCAGCAATGCCCCTGCAAGCTCAGCACAGCCTTTGCTTGGCTTCATTTATGGTTCAGCTCCAGCTCCTGTGTCTTTGTGCACTGCTTCCCATGCAGCCATAACAGTAACTGGTAAAAGTTCACAAAACTATCTTCTTTTTCAATAGTCTGCTATGTTGAAACATAAAATAGAGTATAGGTTTGGGTTGCAGTGGTGTGTTTTTGTAGAATGTTTTGATGGAATCTGTATTATTTCTTTTTTGGACAATGTTTTATGGATATTTTCATCTGTTACTTGGAAATAAATTACTTTAGGTTAAAATGAAAAACTGATGTTTTAATAGAAATGAAGGCAGACTAGTAGTCATGTCTGTCTTCAGATTGAAGAGACTAGTATTTTCTTGGGAACAGGTATTTTCTGCAAATTATACCATTTTGACTTCGAAACTCATTACTTTGAGAATGTTTAAGTGTAAAATTTTATCCCACATGTGGAATATTCTCTTCTGTTCATTATTTGCAAACCTAGTCAGACCATATAAGATTCAATCATTTAGACTGCTTTGGATTTTATGCCAATCTCTGAAGACAGAACAGGGAGTGACAGGGCTAATTATAATCTGTCATGCTTAGTCATCCACATACACTTCTGTTTTCAAGGGCAAAGATCAAACTGTTGTATGTGCATATCATTGCAGTCAATAAAGATATGTTTTCTTGGAAATATTAAATATGTGCCAGAAGTACTTGGGACATTTAAAAAAAATCAGAAGTAAAAATGAATTTTGCAATCACTCAGGTTTCTCACTGGTTCTGTCTGTGGCAACTCTAAAAGCAAGAAGCATGGGCTGGCAGGGAGGATGAAAAGAGTACAAGCTTTTTTATTGCTTTTAGCTTGAAGATCGCAGAGTTTTGAAAAGCTGGTGTCTTTTTTCAAGTGAGCCTTTTCTTAATAAGAGTGTCACAATTTATAAGAAAGCATAATACTTTTCTTGTGTTATAGATTAGCTGTCAATAAGACTTTGGATTGCCCAGTTGGCTGTTATTATGTACTGGTACAGGTACTGCTTGCCTACGAAGTTGATGATTAGCAGAATTAATTAAATCTAATTGGGTGATCATATCCTGGTGCTGTGTCTTGAGTATAACACATTTTTACAAGTTGTTGAAGAAGTGTTTGCCCTCTTACGGAAGTTTCTTAATCCTTTTCTCCTCGGTGTGACTATACCATGTAAAGCCTCTGAACTCTACCACAGAGAGACTAGCAGCGAGATGAGTCCAATCTCTACAAGCACATTTTCTGTGCAGTGCAGGAGCAGACCTTCCCAGAGCAATAGCTAGATTCTGATAAAGCCTGAATTATACTCAGTGTGAATGTTTGTACCCTGAGGGCATCTGTCCCCTGCTTGAAGTGGCGTATCAGATCACATCTGTGAGCATATGTAGCCACTGTTGAGATTGAGAGAATTTAAAATGCAATTGAAAGTGATTTGTAATCCCCTTACTGGAATTATTTCTTAGTTATTTTTCTCATATTTATTTAGTTTAAGGCTGTGTCTATTAAATTAAGTTGCCTTTTCTTCAAATGCATTTTCTCAGCTTCTCAAGAAAATGAGTGAAAACGGAATGTCACGTTGTGACCTTCTAGATTTCTGTTTAGTGCTCTCCATCAATCACAAAGATGTATATGTTATATCAAATCCATATTTAACATGCAGTCTGAACACAGAGATGTGATGGTGAAATGGTGCAGAATGAAGAAAGATCAGCTCCAGGCTTTGCTGTTTAGCTGCATTGTGTTTCAGCACTGCAGGGAGAGAAAGCTCAGGTCCTGCTTTTCAAAGGAGAGGCACTACAAGCATGGGAGCTGTTAAAACATTCCTCCTGCAGAGCCCAGCTTGAGTTAAATATTCCATTCATTCCCTGTAACTCCAAAACCACTCCTTTGCAGGATTCTTTCCCCCTCAAGAAGCATTGGCATCAAGCGGTGTCAGTTCTGTTTGGTCCGACACAGTGACGTGTGGGGGTTGATCAAGTGTAGCTAATGATACAGATTTAATAGCCAGTTGGTGTGAGCACCAGGCTTCTCAAACATCACTGCAATATTTTTATTTCACTCTAATGTCTTGATAAAATTGAAAGGTGTTCGTTTGAAAGCAGGATTCTCCAATTCCTGTATTTCTTTGGTGAGGTTAAACTGACTCTCAGTTTCCATCTTCACAAAAAATGCCATTGTGACAGGCACTTCAGTCATGGAGCTACTAACCCTCTCTCAGAAAGAAGGTGAATCTTAAAATTAAAGGCACTGTCACAGTAGTGAACAATATTCACTGTCACAGTGAACAGTACTTCACAGAAGTGTTGTTCATTTGCTATTTAAAACACTAATTTTGATTCATATTTTTAGAGGCATTCATGGGCCTTTTTTCAATATTCTGGCAGCTGGTGCCTTCCTGCATTCCTTGTTCAGAGGGAAATAGCTTCAAGTGTAGTAAGTTTGTCATCTTACAGCTAGAGAAAGGATAAGTAAACGTAAGTAGGATTGAACATGCCAGAAGAAAAACTTACGAGAGTCTTAACTTTAAATGCAAATCTTGCATAGATTTAGAGTAAAAAAAAAAAATAAAAGAAAGACATGACAAGAAAAAAAGGTAGTGCGTTTAAGAGATGGTCATAGGACGTGGAGTTGGCCTTGTTTTGGTTCTGTTCTAATTTACTGAAAGTAGTCTGAAAAAAGTACTTAAAGCAGTAAATGTAAATATTGATAAACTGATAATCCTTACAGGTTCAGTAAAATGGTAGAGAAGTTTTATTAGAACAGTAGCAATAGAACAGGAAGAGAAAGATGTATTCTCAGGATAGTCTTCTGCCATTTTTGAGCCTTTTTTTGCATTACTTCTAACAGAAATGTGATAAAAGCTTCCAGAAATGTGTTTGACACAGGTCTTTCTTGTGCCATCTTCCTGCCATCCTGAGCATTGGCCAAGGGGAGCTGAAGCTCTGTCAGGAGCAGATTTTGTTCCCCCTACTTTCTCTGGCAAATGTCCCTCAAGAAAAGAGCCTTCATTTGTGTTTTAGAGCCAGACCCAGCATATAATTCATCAAATGCATCTCTTATCAAAGTGCAATGGAAGGTCGAGAAGGAAGGAGTTGTATTTTAGAATGTATGTAAGCAAATGTTGCTTTTCTTTGGTGTGCCTCTTTTTCTCTAGAGGGCTTATTTTCCTGGAGCACAAAAGTGATTGTTTTGGAAAACTAACAGGTATGATGTAATAAACTGGTTTCTTTATCTGTTTTGCCTGGTGAAAATTACTGTTGCAAGATACAAAAACGAGTGCAAGGGACTGTAGGGGGAATTAATTTCCCTAAATGCTTTCCAGAAATGTATTTTTTCTATGAAATGATATCTAGCATTAGACAATATACACTTCTTTCCGTCAGATCCTGGGAGTGGAACTGCTCTGGATGGTTCTTCAGTCTCTTCCTGTAGAGGAAGCACAAGAAATGAGGCACAAAATCAGACTTGGAAGGAGGAAGTTTTTCCTGTGTTCATCCCTACAGGATAGAAGGCTTGTAGCAATTATCACAGAGCCTCATACCTTGGTTCTTAACATCATGTTTAAAGGGATCTGTACTGTTCTCTTGAGGTAGCATGAGCAGATACTGGCCTAAATAGGAAATGATGTGAAAATATATGAAGTCTTCCCCATCCCCCTCCTTGGAACTAGTCAGAGTGCTATTGAGGATGTAAGGTGAATGTAGGATAAGATTTGACAGCCACTCAAATTAGGATGCTTGATAAGTGGGAGGATGTGCGTGTCCTAGGTCTGGCTGGTGCTGGCTGCCCAGTTACTGTAACCTGGAACACGATTAATGGTGACAGGGCCGCCTTCCTTCCGTGTGCAGAGAAGTTCTCTTTGCAAACCAGCAGAGAATAGCTTGCAGAAGTCTCTCTGCTGCAGAATACATGTGGAGGAGAAGAAAGGACTCTGTGCAGCCCTATGGTTACAGGAAAGAGCTGGTGAGAGCAGCGTGAAAGCTTCCTGCAAGAATTTGGAAATGTGTAAAGGTTAAAATGTTATCCCTTACTCATCTCCCAGGGGAACAAATTTTAGCCATTTGCTCTGAAAGGAAGGAAGGAATAATTTGTTTGAAACACTGTGGAAATGGTAGAGTTCCCTTGCATGTACACAGGTGTTTCCTGGATAGAATGTGACCTCTCCATATATTAGCATATAGTTCTGCATATCTTTGGGCATTCTCTGGGGCCAAATAGGAAAATGAGCTTTTCTTGGGCTTGAAGTTGGAGAAGTAATGATCACGTTTTCAGCTATAGTGTACCCTGATGATTTTTAGTACTAGCATTATTCATTTTGTTACAAAACCTTTCTTTGACACTGGGTTAAGATGAAGCAGGATGCTTTCTATAAGGGCAGCAATTTAGAAGCAAAGAATATTGATGGTTAGTGCTTTTGACAAAGCCTTACTTAAGTCAACCCCTAGAGGATCAGGGTGAATAAACCATTTGAGACGTGTTGTAAAATTAAACAATGCAAAAGTATAACAAGATGGTGTACTGCCACTTCATTTTTGACTACTGGACATTATTATGTGTTGCAGCCATGGTTAGAATTAAATTCCTCAGATGTCCATTCTGCCACCAGAAGGATATTCCTGCCATTGTTTTTGTCCCAGGCCTTAGCAGTCATTGTGTGGCTGTTCTTCATCATAGCAGCATCAGAACTAAGTCTGTGGAGAAATCACTCTGCTTATGTCTGATTAGATTGCAGCTGTTAAATTCTCTAATTTGATTTATTCTGTGCTCTAACTGCACCCATCCCTGAAGGAAAAGGTGATGGTGCAGTGAGACCTGGCTCTGTGGGAGAGGAGGCCAGACCCTATTTGCAGTGGGAGGATGGGTTGAAGTATCTCTCAGTTGTTTGTGGGGTTATTTGACAGGGCTGAAAAAAAACAGAAAGCAAAATAAATTGTGTATTTTTTTTTTTTTACTGTAAGAAAGGAAGTAATTAGAAAGGACAAATAAAGAAAAATTATCAGTGCATTTCTTTCAATACTGAAAAACAAGGATGAGATTCATAGTGCTAGATTTGGTCTGCAATCCTTTTACGTGCTGAATATTGCTGCAGCACACACATTTGTGATGGGGAGCTATCTTAATGGAAAGCAGCATGTCCAGACAGCAGTGTGACAACCAGGAGGAATTCCCAGCTGCTGCCAAATGTGCTGGTTCATCAGCTAAGTAGTGTGAAGTGCTTGGGATGCAGGTTGCACCTCCTGCCCCAGATGTTGTTCTGGCTCTCTCTGCAATGCAGACTGGACTGCACTTGGAAGTGTTGGTGTTTAAACCCCCTCCCTCAGCTGGCCTTGCATGAAGGATTACGGCAGAGGAATGTGAGGCTCTATGAGAATTTCTTTTTTTAAAACCTAAGGGCTTGTCTGACCTGTGCTTTTGTGTTTTAGGGCATTGCCAAGTACATGACTGTTCTGTGTGGCCAGCGCAGTGCTGACAGGTAGAATTCCCATTGCTTAGTTTGAGGATTCTTTCCACAACCCAGTGAAGTTGTGTAAAATGTATTTAACGCTTGGTGAACAAGTCTTTGAGCTAGCTGTTGTTTTTTTCCAGTGAACGTAGCACTTTACAAAGCACAGCTCCACTGTCCATCTCTAAATCTGATATGTATTCTGTATCTTTTCCTGTCCATACACATTTGAAAAGGGTTTTTCTAATTACAGTTCAGTAGTTCAGACCTATTGTATATTGAGATTACTCTGATTAAATTCTCGAAATATGCATTAAGCTTGGTGGTGATGCTTAGGAATTTTTTTTTTTCATTGAAATTCCTACCTCTCATCTCATCCATGGAAATGTTTTCTCTCTGAAACATAGCTGCATTATGATTTGCTGTGATTAATGTTAATTGATAAATGATAGTGGGAGTCTCTTATTAGAGAGAACCTTATTAGAGATTCCAAATTAAAACTCAGAAAGCATTTTCCTGAAAGCATGAATGGTGCTAGGAATGAGGAAAAATAGGTTTTGGAAAACATGTAAAAGATTGCACAAATGGATAGGCAAAACTCTTAACGTCATTTTTTCAGCACACGAATGATTCTTACATTAATCACTAAAGCGAACACTAAAATGACTCAATTACTAATAGATTCAAGTGATACACTTAACAATATGTATTTCCTGTCCATTGATGTATGAAAAAAATATTTGTTTCCAGCTTTTGTGAATATATCTAGGAAGGAGGTGATTTATCCTCCTGCTACATTCAGTTTTATTGTAACTGAAAGCTGCAGCTGCCATGTAAATTCAGCAAACAAAATCTGTTAAGGTTAAAAGCAGTTTACATCTTTGAAAATACAGTAATTCCTGAACTGGGAGAAGTCTGGGTCCTGACTCTAGAGAGCAGATCTCAAAATCATAACACTTTAGTCAGAAGTGGGATCTCTCTGAAGTAGATTTCTGGTTGTATTCATGTGTTAGCTAATATGTGTAACTTCATTTTGACAGGATGATGTAGCTGATGAATGTGAGGTCCACCCTGTCTCACATTCAGATGTTCATTTGCCTTAGGAACCTTGTAGTGGGAGTACAGTTGCACCATGATCAATTTGAAGACTTGCAAAATGATACAGCACTTGTGATCTGTCAAAGCCATTCACCATTTGTTGTCAGTGCAAGGTCTGCTGTATGAGTGTAAAGGTGTATTTTGACACCACCTTTATTTGGGAAGGGTAGGAAAGTATGTTTGTACATATATGTACTGAAACTCTCCTGGTGCCAGACTCCTCTGTTGATTTACCTCACCTTAATGCCATAATTCATTAGAACCAACTTCATGGTTACATGTATAGGAGTGATATTTTGTACTGAGAAGTGGAGAAGAGTGAGGATTGTTTTCTGTTTCTTTAATATGTGTACAGTATACACACTTTTGCTAATCTCAGTATCCCTGTATCTGCATATGTGTCTAACTTAAAATTACCGTTTTTGTTACATGCACACTTCTCACTCTGCATATTGGAGTCGGTTGGCTTAAAGGAGTGTAATTGTATATAAAAACATGACCTTTGCACTTAATTCTGAGATTTTTGCTCCCTTTTAGAGAACATTCTTGCAGTAAAAAGAGAGCTTTATGCCAGCCTGCATCACAGCAATGCTGTTTTCAGTTTAATAGGACTGCATTCACTGCATGTGTTTGGAGTGTAATTCGTGTGATTTTATGAATGTTGACAGTGCTTGTGTATTGTAAAATGAGCATTGTGTGTTTTAAAGATTGGGTAAGAGGACTGGTAGGTTTTAAGAATGAAGTAGATTGGTTTCTCTTACCATTTGGTGCAGCGATGTTGCTCATACTTCTTTAGGCTTCTGTGCATTGTATGTCTGCCTGTTCACTTTTCATTTATTATAGAATGTCCTCCTGTCAAAAATGCTTAAGTCAAACGAAAAAATAAGTCTACTGGGCTGTTATACAGGTGGGACTTTCACCAAATTATTGAACTTTGGTTTGTAGATGTCTTAATCCTTGAAAGCTGCAGAAGTTGTACTGAGACACTAAAACGCTGAGTTCTGAAATTTTTTGATGTTTAGTTTGGAGGCTGAATTATAAAATAAAAAAACCATTAGCTTGTCAAGGATTATTGCTTCATTATATGGCAGACTGAAATAAACCAGAAAAAACAGTTAAATACTAAGACAGAAAAATCAATATTTTATTATGATTCTTGGCCACGTTTGAGTAGAAACAAAAGATTGCAGGAAAAAATGATTAGGACTGTTGATACTTTTCTTCTCCTTTGGTTGTCCTGATTTGACTTTTGTGAAATAGGTGACTCTAGGATCACTCACTTCAGTGGGACAGCTTTTTTTCTTTCCTCCTGCGAAGTGCATATGTCTGAATTTGGTACAAAATGGAATTGCTTTGATGAGAGAGACTGCTGCAGAGAGTCCTCAGGATCATTACACCCTGTCAGTGAGACTGCCTGCGAGACAGTCCTTGGTTCACATCTCTGCTTGGGATCAGGCAGAGGGAAACTGTAACCTTGGCCTTCTCTGTCCCTGGGAGCTGGATTGGACTCTTCTCCACGGAAGGCAGCTTGCCAAGGGCCAGCTGGTCCTTCACGCTGTCCTGACACCTTTCTGGCTGCCTGCCTCCTTGGGTTACCTGATCAGTTACACCTGGAGCATGCCCTAATCCACCAGGGAGATGCTGTGGGAAAAGCAAGACAGAAGGGGTAGGAAGCTCAACACAGACCATGTGTGAATTGTTATTGGTGCTGAAGAAGGTGAGAAAATCTGAGCAGTGCTTCCTGTTTTCCCTGTGAGGCAATGGGCAGGCTTTTGAAAAAGGAGTTTACTTGATTTTGCTTTAAAGGATTACAACCTACACAACAATGCAGTTGCTGGTAGAAGAATTGTGCTCAGAAGACCATTTAAATTATGGAGTAAAAGGGCAAAGGAATGAAAGACTAATTAAAATTATTGAGCTGCGAGAATGCGGGCTTGAGATGAAGGGGAAGGAATGGGTGTATGTGGCAAGTGAACAAGGAGGAGGTGGATGATATAGAATTAGGGAGTAAGGTTTCAGTGTTTTAATAATGTTTTAATACAGTTTTAGTAATGCCTTTCATGTCCCTAAAATTGATCAAATTACTCTGCTGTTTAGAAAATGAATCAGGCTTCATTTCTTTGGTCTAATCTGCACAGATGTAAAAGTGCAGTGTTCATTTAAATTAGTGCAAGCTCCGTGTAAGTGCTGGGATCTGTGCACAGACAGCTGAAATGAGGCAGACTGAAGATAGCTGAGCTTCCAAAAATAAAATGAGGAAACCAAAATTTTGCCTCTGCACTTCTCTTAAGAGTAAGGGTTTTTTTTTCCTCTGTCAAATGTCATAGTCTTTGTCTCTTCTAACATTCCTCACTCTCTTTTTTGTAAGCTTACTTTCATCTACAAAACTTATTTTTCCTTATCTTTTCGCTAGTCCTGTTCTTTCCTCAGGGTTCTTGTAGGATTCTTAGCTGTAAGCTTTCTTGCTAACTCTGCTGTTTTTTCCTGCTGACTTTTGACTGATGACTGTGCTTCTGATATTTACCCTTCAATTTCTACAAACCTATCTGGCACCACCCAGAAGCACTTTTGAATGTCTGGAGCTGAAACTTAGCCTGTTTGCCTTAGGGTGGCCATAAAGGGAACACTGTTGGTGGATTTCATTCGAGAAATGCTGCCTTGCATTGTGAAAAACCTCTAAGAAATGAAGTGTGGGACCAGAAATGCAGTAGCATAGTTTTCCATGTCTTGCTTCTTCATTTATTAATATATTTAAAATTATATTTAAATTTAAAACTGATTCTAGGAAAATTTTTTTTCCGTTACTATTGTTTAAATTCCAATTAATTTACTTCTTCATATACTGTCCTGTTCTGCTAAATTTTGTCGTAAATCTTATGACAATGCAGTCTGCTCAAGAGATAAGGTCATGTAGTGCAAAAGTTATTTCCTTGTCTCACAAGATTTTTTAATTTGGAAGAGTGTCATATGACAGTATTTACAGTAAAACTTCGAGGGGCTTTGCTCTTTTTCTTATTTAAGGTAGAATAAGATTTTGCTGTAGGAAATTGGCTTCTTTGGGACAAATGAGTAGGTACCACATGTAGAAGTTTGAAATTTACACATCTAAATGTTTACTAAGAGAGAATGAAGCAGTGTACAAGAATTTTGTAGCTGACTAATGCCAATTACAGACAACTCATTCTACAAATAATTGGTTTATTTTCTTTCAGGTGAAAAATGAAGATGTAGTAATTTTTCACTACAAAATCAACAGGGTATTAACTTTCTTTGCTAGTATGGATTTTCTTTATCAATATTGATTTTTGGGGAGATAAACCTCTTACCTTATTTGCTTATGGGAAAGGCAAAGCAGGACATATTGACTCATTCCTTTATTCAGATGGCAGCTGTAATTTGGTAGTGAGGTTTGTAACAGACTGAATGAGCTGTCTGAACTTTGAGCTCCCTCAATAGGATTCAGCAAACTTTTACCAGTTTTTAGAAGAAAGAAGGTACTGAAAAATGAAGATTTTCCTGTACTTTACTGTACAAGGAGTAAATTTTTTTGGAGACCCACACATAGACACGTACACATATTCTGATTTTTAAAAATGAGGAAATTTTATTCTATAAATTAGCGTGTTTGTGTGTTTTTGATGTTTGACTGTCATTGAGAAGTTTGTATCCTTTGTTTATGCTTCTGTAATGCCACTGTGTGTAAGGTGGGTGTGTGGCTTAGAACACCTACAAACCACCACAGTATTTGTATGAAAAAATTCTGAGAAGTCTTTGAATGGAAGAAGATTTTACAGTGTAGTTCTGAAAACAGCCCTTTGAGATTTGAGTGTTGTGTTTTTGTTGGTTTTGGGGGTTTTTTGATTGTTGTGGTGGTGGTTTTTTTCGTGTGTTTGTTGTGGGTTGTTGGGGTTTTTGGTTGGGGTCTTTTTGGTGGGTTTTTGTTTGTTTGTTTTACTTCTTTAATTTGTTGATTCCTGAAACATTCTTTAAAACCGTGATAAAATCTATTCTGGCCTCACAGTTATTTCTAGGTGTGTTTTCTTGTTAATAGTTTTTATTGGAGGCTCTTTTTTCTTGCAAAGTTTATTCTGAATCTGATTTCAGTTGTAGAACATGAAACCTATTTTTGTGCCTGTAAATTGCTGGGTCATCTTGTTTGATTATAATAAGAACTTTAGTGTTTGGTAAAATGTGTAAACCAACTGCATTAGAACAGGTAGAGAGACAGGCTGTTGATACAGCTCCTTGTGGACAAGACCTTTGGGAGTTGCTCTCCCTGTTCCTCTTCAGTGGCTGAATAAAGTGCTGAAGAGGCTCAAACAAAGTAACAGCCTCCCAGGTTCTGCAATACAGTTCACACAATCTAATTCTCTTGATTGAAATGCTGAGTGTTTTTGTAAAGTCTTGCTGACATCATGTAGTGATGTCAGCAAGAAATGCTGTTGATGATTTGAAATTGTGTTGGTGGAACTTAACTGCAGGAAAACGAGGTCTTTCTTTTCCTTATTCGGGTTTATTTGAAGGAATACTGCGATTCTAGTTGTGATGCAAAGAAAATTTTTAATGTTTCCTGAAGTTAAAACCAATACCGTTAAAAAACAAATCACTATTTTCTTATCTAAAGAGAGAATGTGTACATTATAAGTGGTACTGGTACAGTGAAGTGTTAATTTCCACTATTTCACTTGTCCTGATTTCTGAGCTGTCATTTAGTTTGTGCCTTAAGTACTTATGGAGCAGCCTTTTTTATGTTTTTAGGGGTACTATGATAGTCTTAGAGAAGTAGCATTGGAAGTATTAAGTGATTGCGAATGTAGTGGCAGAGGATTAAAGCCTAAAGCTCATTTTCCCTGTACAGCTATAACAGTACTTTATTTTGGTCAGTATTATGCCACAGATAGTGGTACCACAATCCTCAGTGACTGTGAATCAAGTCAAGCAGAGAAAATGCAATGTTGAAGAGACTGGTAACTGCAATATCGCTGTTTGCAAACTGCTTTGAAATTCTATTGATGACTTGACTTACAGCATCAGACTTGAGGTCTCTTGATGTGAATTCTTCTGTTTAAAAACCTTCAGGAAAGAAGTACTATGCATAGTAGAGTTAATTTGTTCAGAGTTTTGAAAGTAGGGCAATTCTTATAATGGTACTACTTCCAAGAGCTGTTCTGTTGTTGATTTACCTTTCATATATGAGAGATTCTGCTTTTGAGAGGTTCTTTAGAGTGTAAAAAGAGGAGTTTTTATAACACAGATCAGGTATATGTAGGGTGATGGTAAAAGGTAATACCAGCAGTGATAACTTTAAAAATCTTGGAGTAAGCTAAAGCCTCGTTGACATTTCTTTGTGATTGATTATAGCTTAGAAAAAATTTTCATAGAGTTAAGTAGGTAGTTACAAGCAGTTGGGATATTGTAGTATGCATGTAAGGCTCTCTAGACTCCTGCAATTAAGCCTTCAGCGTTCAGGTGTAGTCAGGGTCTTGAAACTCTGATATTATCCCTCACTGAGACAAGTATATTTATTTATGAAATTGGCATGGAATGTGCATTGATGGCCTGACTTAAGTGTGCGGAGGATCTATGTGAATCCACGTGAAGGAAGCATGCAGGGCGTGCAGATGTGCAAGGGTCAGCAGTCATGTATTATATTAAAAAAGATGTCAGCTACACAGTGTGTTCCTGAGGTTTTAGGGAGTGCATTTCATGTGTAGATCATTACACCAGCTGTCCTCCTTCCAGAGACTTGGAATGTGAAGCACAGAGACATTACCTGCCTAAAGACACAAGCAACTGGCTGGACTCCGTATCTCATAAATCTCTTGTCTGTGTTATGGCTGGCCGCAGAACCAAAATAAGACATTTTTATTGAATCATTTTCTTAAAAATCTCTGGAAGGGCTTCTCTGTTGTTATAGGCACTGCATTTCAGAATGCTTTCAGATTCTTTTAGGCATTATCATTGTCTGTATTCAGGGAAAAGTGGAAAAACCCAGACCCCTTTTTTTCAGGCAGTGAGAAAGGCATTCACACCTAGATGCAAAATTCCATCCCAAAGCAAATTTTACAGCTCAATTATTAACCTCTGGATAAGAATTCATAATGAAAGTGCTGTCAGTTCTTTAATTACAGTGATTATAATAGAACCTGTAATAATAAGGCAGCACCCAAATTTTTGAGCTTCTGTGTCAGCAGTAGAACCCAGGCTCAGAAAAATAGTTTTCTGAGTGGAAATGTAGTGTAATGCTATTCAAGGGGGAATTGCATCTCCTCTTTTCAATGAGCACATCAGCTAGTGTATGAAACTGTCTTCCTACCATTACAGCTGCACAGAAAGTAGGTCTTAGTCCATTTTCAGTTATCTCTGCCTCTTTAAAAGAAAGAAAGCATTTCATTCTCGGACTAGATAAAAGCCACTGTTGTTTGCAGCAATTGAGGAAGTATTAGCACTGTCAAGACTGGTAATTATTCTTTTGTGTTAAAAATACCTTTGAAGCACTGGTATTTCATTTATGCACTGGTTCTAGGTGCAAAGTCTTCGTAGCAATACTTGCCCACACAGTGTGGAAGACAATACACCAATGACCTGATCTATCAAGATCTGCCCATTTTCCATTCTGCTCCATCCGAACAAAAACACTTTTTCAACTTGTTCACTTCAGACTGTAGAAAACAGTTCATGAACTTGGTGAGAAAAAGTCATAAGCTGCGTTCTCATAGACAGCTGCATCTTCAGGTGAAGTCCTTGAGAAGCCCTATGAAGTATCTGCAAGCTGCCTTTGACTTGCACCCATATTTACGCGGTTAGAAAAACCAGTGGGAAAGCGAAGGTTACCCTGGAGTCTGGCCCAGGGGCACTGTATGCAGTTCCTGGGTTTTAGGTGCTAGGGACTGTGAGTGCCTGCACAATTTTATAGCAGCCAGTCATTTCCTGCTTTGATACTGATACCACCAAAATAACAGCTCAGAAAGGGACATCAAAGTGAAAGCTGTGCTGTGCTCTACAACCACTTACAGACAACTGCTGTGCAGTTTTCTTACCGTTTCTGTGTTTGTCCTGTATTGATGTGGTATGTGATGGGTGCTGCTTGCAGCTTACTGATAAAACCAGCACTAAAGGAAGATGTTGTAGAGCTCACTTCTTTTGTCACCTAATCAGCAGACAGGCTGTTGTGGTAATGGATAATGAACATCTGTGTTTCAGATGGAGTTCAGTAAAGCCTGGCCACAAAACAAAGCTTCTCTAGATTTTTAAGTGATGGTGATCTAATAACACATTAATGTTAAATGATGTGGGTAGATGGGCAAGCAAGATATAATTGGTTATAATCTGTCCTTCCTTGTGTAACTCATTATGAGTTGTGTACTCTGTTGTTGTGTGACCTGTTATGCCTTGGGCAGTTCTGATTGTGAGCTGTGTACTGTGTTTACAGGTGAAGCTTCATAGGACCCTTGTAGCTGAATTCTGTCAGGTTGATGTCGTTTCAGCTGATGTGAGATGTCACCTTCTTGATGGCAAAGCTGTGTCACTTCTCCTGGGAGCATCATAGCACTTCACATCTTTGTGCCATCACTGCACCTGGGCTGCTAGGCTCAGACGTTTGTCAGCACAAATGTTTCCTCCTTCCTCATAGTGGGAAGGAGGAAATACATTCTCAGAAGTTGAATTGACTGTTCCTTAACTAGGTTAATTATACACTTTCTATTTGGCTTTTCCCATGCAATTTAAAGTGAGGTTATCAGAATAGGAGCTTCTCTTTGGGATTTTATTTGTCTTAAGTATTTCTATCACCCTCAAACTAAGACATGAAATAGTTTACGTAGCCCAAAAGAGAGCATCAGGGAATTGTTTCCAGCTACTCTTGCAGTTTCTGCTTTGGAAATGCTTCCTATTAGGTATTGTATTCCTGTATAGCCTGTTCCTAAATGGAGGAATGACTCAAGTAAGTCAACCTGGCCAACCTTACAAGCCTTTTCCTCTCTCATTCAATATTGCCTTTTACTTATGTCTGGCAACAGTAACTTTTGAAACTATTAAATGATCTTAACTGTGTAAAAAGATAGAGGAGATATTTTATAAAATCTAACTCTTTCACTTGATCTGCCTTATGCATTTCATCACTCCTTCACATGTTCACATGCACAGCACTTCAATGTTCACAGCACTGAGATTTGGTATCTTCATAAGCTCCAGAGGAGCAGTACAAACACAACAATGTTCTGTTACCCTGGTGTCATCAGGACACAGTCCCCATTGCCCTGGAATTTGTGTCTCAGAGCATTGCTTTTGCTTTGGTACAGCACCTTCTGCATTTACTGCATTTCCAGAAGTTCATTGTGTTGCCTGATATCCTTAGTTTTAGAAACTGCAGAGGGAAACCTGGGTTTCTGCTCTTTGGTCAATTCTTCTGTCATTTCTGTTTGTCAGAGCTTGAAGATTATAGCTGTCATTTTGGCTGTTGACTTGGGAAGCTTTTGGAGGTTTTTTTAGATATTACAGACTGAAGCTGGGGAATTTTGGAGCAGGTCTGTGGGCATGGATTGAGAGTGTTCTGCTGGAGCAATGGACAGGTGTCAGGGCCAGACCAGGGGCAACCATGCAGGTATGTGCCTTGTGCTGATGTTCCCAGCTTGAAAACTTTACACAACATATGCTACTATCCGGAAGAGAATAAGGCCAGAGCAGGAGTTATGGGAACAGAGGGGAAAAAAAAATATGGGTTCACCTCTTCTTTCAAGCAAGTTTATTTTTCCACAACAGCTGTAGTGATTGCACATATGAACTGGATGGTCAGGGGCAGGATTAGACTTGATGGTTTGCTATTACCATGTAACTTCAGCTGGTCTGGATTAAAAATCAGATTCATGTATTGCAAGTACATATATATATGTACAATAGCTTAAAAGTAGCTGCAGTAAGGCTGGCATTAAGCTTTTTTGGATTTTTTTTTACCAGTATCTTTGGTGTGGATATTCCCAGAAATTCTTTGGTTTTTGTGGTCTGAAAGTTTTGTGTTGTAATGTGCTATCTATGGTACTAACTTCTATTAAATAACTATAATTACATTTTCAGTACAATCTGAATTGTCTGTCCAAGCCTATCTCCTGCGTATCTTAAGGAATACTTTGATAATTTGGCTTCACCTCCATTTTTAGTTACTATGTGCCTAAACCTCACTTTCCTTGTGTTTTCTGTTCACAATTCCTATGTATTTTTGTTCCTTGTGTTCAAATAGCCATCTTCATGAGCAAAGTTTAAAGTGTGAGTCATTGGCTGCTTTCTCCATTTCATGGGTGTGTCAGCATTTTGTTTGTAATTTTCTTCAGATCCTCCTTAGGAAAGGAGACTTAAAGCTGCAGTCAGACTCCATAAAGATGAGACCATAATGTAACCTGCTGGCCTGAGTATTGCAAATACTTGCTTGTGTATGGTATCCTCAAATCCTCCAGGAGAGAGTGTGAGACAATGCTGTGTGCACTGTATGCCTGCAACGTATTTGTGTAAGAATGCAAATAACTTTAAACAGGCACACCAGCATTTGAGCTTTGATCTGTTAATGACTTCCTCATTCAATAAAGTGTGGAATGCCAAATCCCTGTGCCTGGCAAATTCAGACTGTTAATTTGTTAAAGCTGAATAAGAGGAAAACATGTATTTCGTGATTCACTGCAAGAATATAAGGAAAACAGAAGTCTTACTAAAAGGAGCAGTAAGGTGCTAAATATCCCTTTTATCTGTTGAAAGCAGATGAAAGACAGTAGGACTAATCCGTTGTGTCCAGTATTTCCACTCTCCTTTGTGTCAAATTAGGCAATTCATCTGCTCAAATGTACACAGGGATGTTTTGCTTGGTGAAGAGTGGGTGGTGGTCCAGAAGTGGAGTAAAGAAGTTCAAGTAAATATGAAACTGTTTATGCTTACCTATACATTTTAAATCGGTTAATCTAACAGAACATAGCTAGAAGGTTTTTGATGGGCTCATCGTGCTTACAGATGTGAACATCCAGAACAGATTGTAAGTCTGATACCCAGAGACTCTTTAAAAAAATAATTTTCAAAACAAAGATAATTCTGAAAATACTTATTTTCTCTGTAGTGTTGCCTGACTGAGGTGAGAGATGTCCTTTAATTCTGAATTATTTGATCTGTTGATCACTTTGTGTCCTAGATACATATTCTGAAAGGAAAAAAATATAAATACATAATATGGAACAGTTCAAAATAGGGCCCTGCAAACATTTTCCCAAATCCTGACACGCAATGTGTGGAGAGTGGACTGAGAGGAGCCCTGCAAAGAAGGATTTTGGGGTGCTGGTGGGTGAGAGGTTGGACATGACCTGTCAGTGTGTGCTTGCAGTCCAGAAAGCCAATTGTATCATGGATGTGAAAGGAGGCCATGAAGATGATCAGAGGGCTGGAGCACCTCTCCTACTCAGGCTGAGAGAGCTGGGGTTGTTCAGGCTGGAGAAGAGAAGGATCTGGGGAGATGATAGCACCTTCCAGTATCTTGTGGATGACCTACAAGAAAGCCAGAGAGGGACTTTTTACAGGGGTGTGTAGGGCTAGGACAAGGGGTAAAAGGCTTTAAACTGAAAGAGAGTAGCCTTAGATATCAGGAAGAAATTCTTCAATGTGAAGATTGTGAGGCACTGTGGCAGGTTGCCTGGAGCGGCTGTGGATGTCCCCATCCCTGGAAGTGTTAAAAGCCAGGCTGGGTGGGGGTCTGAGCAACCTGGTCTAGTGGAAAGGGTCCTGGCCCATGGCAGGGATGTTGGAATTAGAAGACATTTAAGGTCTCCTTTAACCTATTCTATGGTTTTAGGAACAGCAGGGCAACTTCTGTGTGGTTAGTGAAAGATGATGAACAATGCAAGTGCTTCTAAAATAAAGTGCTGTATTCCCTTAGACAGCAGTTCCCGTTACAATTGCACCATATGTTCTCAGCAAGCAGCAGATGTACAGTCTAACATTTAGCAATGGAACTTTCCCATTTGAACGTTTGGGATAATACTGAAATAATGAATAATTAATTTTTGGCATTTGTAAGGCAGTTTCTTTTTGTTGCTATTTGTCCCCACTGTTTGCTGTGTCTATTTGTTTCAGAAGACTTTGTCACTTAAAGATTTTAGAACCATTATGTAGACATTTCCTTATATCTCTCCAATAACCCTGAAATCATTATGCATTCTAATGCTTGGATGACTAGGTGGCTTCCCCAAGATCACACAAGGCACCACAGAAATGCAGGGGACATCACTTGTGTCTTGAAGACTGATGTTTCTGTCAAGACAGCCACAGCTGCAAGGTCGATGGGGAGCTGCCAAGGGCATGGCATCTGGTAAATGATGAAGTGTCACCTTGGAGGCAGTGCTCAAAGACATTATCTCCTCACTCTCTTTACCCCTTTTGAATGCTTTATATTTCATTAATAAAGGGAATTCCAGGAACTGGATGTTAATTCGAGTATTCTCTACTGATAAAAGCAGCTTGCTTTCTAATACCATGGAAGGTAGGTATAAAATTATGTCAGGGTGCAAGATAATTAAACCAGGGGAAAATGCCAAGTTTCCACTGCAAGTTTTGATAGATCAGCTCATGCTTAAAGGAGTCTGAAGAACATAATCTGAACTAAAAGTGCACTAAAAGCCACGCTTTGGGAAGTGGAAGGGGGTTGACTGGCTATAATATGATATATTTTTAAAGTGTCATTAAAACTGTTTCTGTCTTGTTGTGTTCTTTAAGAGGGATCTTGTATTTTTTGTTGTGAGCAGTATGTTAACCTTTATAGCCTCCTGAGGAATGTATTGATTAACTTTTTTTCAATTCAGCCTTACAGTTCTATGGAAAAATATCCAATATGAGTATAATCTGTAGAAATGTGTATAATATTTCCTTCAGTGGAAAACTGATGATCTTGTAACCTTCTTGCATTGCCCTTTGCTAGAGAGACATGTAGTCTTATGGGACTTTGATTCTTAAGTTCTTGAAAATAGCAGCAAAGCTGTAAGAAAAGGAAAACACTTGTCTTTTATTGACTGTTTTTCTAACTGTTGAAGCTTTTTTAGCAGTTTTGTCAAGTGTGAAACTTGATCTGTTCCCTACAAAGTGGTGTTGTTTCTCTCTGCAGTTTATTTACAGTCCTATAGAAGTTCGTGACCATTTTTTTCTTTTTTTTTTCTTTAATTCTGCTTAAGCCAATCAATAATTGTCAGATCTTTTCTTGGTAGTAATTTTGCAGGCTGTAGATGTTTGATCTCTATCCCTTATTTAGCTGAGGATGAGTTAAAGCTGAATATTCATTTCTTTGTTATGCATGAAGCTATGAAGAGTGCAGTAAATGGGGACAAATGGCAGGTGTTTTGTACACAGACGAACTTGTAATAGATTAGTTTATTGCCTCTTGGATTATTTTGCCTTATTGGCCCACTGTTCAAGGTGTCTTCTGAGGGTAAAATACAAGAAAAAATCCTTCATTTGTTCAGTGATAATTCTTGATGATCTGGATGAGTGATCAAAGTGTGTAAGACTGAGTTAGTTGCATTAATATTCTGTACTTTCCTGGGATATGGAGTATAGTTCTGGTGGTGAAGCATGGGTATTATTTTCAGTAGTAAGACAGTCCTAAAGTCGTAAGTCCATACTTTCTGATGTCCCTCAAGGAGTAAAACATACAAGAAATATACAAATAATGTGCTACTGCTCTAAGTAAGTCTAAGCTGACTTTCTATTAGATGCAAGCATGAAATCCTGGCCCTGCAGAGGTTTAACTCTGACCATTATTAGAAAAGAATGCAGTTTAATGAAGGTCAGTTTTGTTAGAAATGAAGTTGTTGAGAGGGTGAGAAAGTTGCTCTGTCATTAACTTTCCTGTCTACTAAAGGTGCATGGTGTCATCCTTGGGGTTGTCCTGTGCAGGGCCAGGAGTTGGACCCATGATCCTTGTGAATTCTTTCTAACTCAGGATATTCTATGATTCTGTGACAGGCATCTGTTGACTTTTGCTGTGCTCTACGCTTTTGCCGGACAGTCAGATAGATGTGGTTCTGAAACACAACTCTTTTTTCTTCCATGTCTTTTCTTCTAAGTCTAAATCACTGTATTGGATGAAAAAGTGAAGCTCCTAGGCTTCAAATTTGAAGATTGTTAGCTCTCTTACAGGTATGAAATCACTTCTCTTTACAGCCATTTATTTAGGAGATGGTGTCCTGTCTTTTCAGCTGGACTAACCAGCTCGCGTGTGTGCAAGTACTTCACTTTCTATATTAGCACAATATACTTTCCAAAACTCAAAACAGTTTCTCTGCCAGTATCTCTTTTTTATTTGGATGTAGCAGGCCTTACATCCTTTATGTTCCTGACTCAGATCTCTAGTTGCTGACCTCAAGGCTCCCCTGATACTTTCTGCCAGAGGTTCCAGGCAGGTCTGTTCTTTGTGGTTGTTTTGCACATTTTTTTACATCTTGTTCTGTCCAGACTAGTCCGAGGGCTGATGCATGAACGACAGATTTTTTTGAAGGCTTGTTGTTGGTCAGGGCCCCATGTGAAGTTGTTCTTCTTCTGGATCCCTTGATAAAGAGAGCTGGCAATCAGTCATTTGGAATGTGCATTCTCCAGAAACTTAAAATGCCTAAGAAAGCTTGTGTGTGTTTCTTACTGGATATTGGTGGATATTGGTGTAATTTTGTTGATCCCATGGGGATCTGACCAACTTTGTCTTGCCATTTTATTCCTAAAACCTCAATCTCCTGTGCAGGTCCCTTGGCCTTACTTTGTGTTGGAGATTGAGAAGCT
>VZTN01039233.1:0-79566 GCA_013400515.1 Erpornis zantholeuca
TACATTATAACCCAGGACAGACCATTACATAAATACCTCTTGCTATTCATTTTCTCCTGATGCCTGTGGAGTTAGAGCACCTAATGTTGTGTGCCACCAAGCAGGCTGCCACAATAGCTTTGGAGGAGCCGTGAGGAAGCAGAGCTTTGTTTCCCAGGTGGGTTTTCCCCGTAGGCGTGGTGGGTTGAGCTGAGTGGGTGGCTGAGCAGATGGCTTTGTACTGAAGGCTCCCTGATGCTTGGTGACCTTCAAAGGAAGTGAGGCAGGACCCCCCTTTCTCTGAGATCTGGGGTCAGGAGTGCCCCTGAAGTGCCACCTGCCTCGGCCACGTTGTTGCTGTCAGCCACCGAGGTGCTGGCACTCGCTGGCTGTGCCGCATTAGCACAGGGATAAATTAATCCTCTCCTGAGGCTGGAGCTGGGGAGTGGTGCCAGACTGCCAACTTTGTGTTATTTATTGCCTGGTTCACTCTGTGTCCTCGTACCTTGTTTGCTGTTTTGGAAGGCACCCGTGCATTAAGCAGTGGTTTTCCTCGGGCTGCTCGAGTCTCTCTGCTGGGCTTTTGTGCCAAATGTGGGGTCACAGGAGCTGCAGGAGCCATTTTCATTTCCTCCCCTCATGCTTGAATTAATCAGTGTTGAACATCATTCTGTGTCATATTATTGAAAGTGCTCAGGACTTTCTAATGTTTGCAGCAGCCCTGTCTGGTCTCGAGCCTGACTACAGAGTTACAGTCTGGTTCTGCCCTGTGATTTTCCCCAGGCATTCACTTCTACATCTCTTGTGTACCAAGTCTATGCTATTCATTATTCCACCCATTCCAGACAATGTCCTCTCACTGCCCTGCACACTGGACATTGCTCTGGATGCAGTCTGGCATTAACATCCAGCTGGCACATCCCACAAGGCCCAAGATCAGCTGCCTAAATTCAGTCTTGTTGGATTTGGGCACCTCTTAGAGGATTTTGAGACCTGGTAATGTTTAGCCAGGTCCTCCTTAGGTTTTGGAGACACTCTGCTTCTCACCAGGCAGCCAGACTCAGCTCCATGTTCCCTTTTTCCTGGCAGGTTTTTCCATCCTCCAGTCTCAAGGCTTGGCTGGAGATTTGGGCTCCACCTGTAACCCCTGTGTCCTTGAATAACTGTGTCTACTTCACCTCTGTAGCCTCCAGATGAGACTCTTCAAGAGGTCCTGGGTTCATTGATAGCTCTGTATCCAATTTCTGACCCAAGGGAGCTCAGCAAAGGTTACACCTGAATAGAGCTTTCATGTTAACATGGGATTTGCAGGATATCATGATGACAGATTGAGATTTTTTGGATTTATTTGTGGGGTTTTTTTTGTTTTTTGGGGTTTTTTTGCCTCTCTACACCAGTGATTCACCTTCCTGGATCATGTATAAATATATTTAACAATGTGGCATCCAGCAAAATGCCTAGAGGAAGCTGGCTGTTAACCTTTTGTTGGGATGAAAACTGACCTACTTTTAATTTTGGGTTGGTTTTTATTACTTTTTTTTTTCTTTCTTCTTTCTCCTGACCTGCTTTTGCATTTGACATTGCTTTGTACCTCTCTCCATGGTAGTCCCCTTCTGTAGTCACTTGAGGAGTGACAATATCACAGACTTCTATAACCTGAAAAAGAATTAAAGCAACTGGTTTGCACTTTCTTTTTCATTTCCACTGGGCTATTGACTTGTTTAAAGGATTGCAAGGGCTAAGTGAGCTGTGATTTTCCTTACAAGGACCAGGCTATCACAGCCTTGCATGTGCTTTGTTGTTTTGTCCTGTTTTAGCCATTTTACCACGATGTGTAAGGTTTTATTACTCTATTCATCATTCAAACAGCCAAGACTTTTTGTAAAGCTCAGTTGTTTGTAACTGGCAATCTGCAACAGGGCTCGTTCCTAAACGGGGATTAGATGTTCCTGTTAGCAAGTCTGGGGGATTCTGCAGGTCATTAGGATTTCTTGTCACCCAGAGCAAGGCACTTTTTCCATAACTGGATGTTTCCAGGGTGTAGATGTCCCTGCCTCACTTTAATGTCTCGAAATAATCTATGAAAACACACTTTTAGAAGAGCACAGTTCATCCACTAAGACTTTAGGCATCTGTTCCATCATGGGCTGACCCGCGATCTGCTTTTTTCTCTTAATTCAGTCTATAACATCTCATGTTGTTTATCTCAAAAGCTCAAACATACATCCATAATCAATGATACCTGTAGGCTGCTTCTTCACCAGATGGTTTGGGAAAAATACTGTTTTGTGGGTTTTTTAAATTTTTCTTTGCATGGCAGGGCTGCATCCCAGCTTCTGTCCCCCCTTACTCTTAGAACACTTCCTCCCTATTTGTCTAAGCTGAAAAGATTTTTGTCACCTGAAATTTTTGTAATTTGAGTTTGAACCTATAAAATCATAAAAATAATAGAATCTTAGAAAAGCCTGGGTTGGAAGGGACCTTAAAGCTCGTTTAATTCCAAGCCCCCTGCCCTCAGCAAGGATGGCACCCACTAGACCAGGTCACTCAGAGCCCTGTCCAACCTCACCCTGAACAGTTCCAGGGATGGCACATCCCTTGGAAGTATTTGAAAAAATAGAAAGGTTTTTTTTTTTTTTTTTCAGAGATCATCCCTGACCTGCTTGTTTTCTGCTTCCTCTTCAGAATGTGGCACAACTAGATGGTTTTTAGGGTGACTTCCAACCCAAACCATTCTGTGATTCAATTCTCTTGATAACCACAGACTGATGACCCCACAAGTAAATGCATTTATAAGTCTGGATAATGAAATCAAAGAAAAACAATGTCCTGATTTTGATGTGTACTTTTAATTGAACAAATGAAAAGCCTTCCATTTAAGCATCCAGGGTTATCTAAGTAATATTCTGGCATGTTGCCCTTTTTCACCAATGTGACTGTACATTCCAGCAACAAATGGGGGAAAAAATCAATTCCATTGGAAGAAAATCCCAGTAATTTAACCTCATGTTAATTGCAGATCAGAAAAAGAAAATTGTTTTTACTATTTCAGAAAACTAAGTGAAAATGTGAGGAGAATGGTTGGCCCATCCATGTCAAGATGAATTTTTTCTTTTGGTCTTGGAAAATGATGCAAGACCCACTTTGATATGACCTTGCAAACCAGTGACAATATCTAAAACCAGGACATTTCTGGTGCTGGAAAAACATTATTTTTGCTCTAAAGGGGAAGCCACATGAGACAGGGCTGAGGCAACTTGGTCTGTTCAGCCTGGAGAAGAAGAGACTGAGGGGAGACCTCACTGCAGTTATAATTTCCTCATGAGGGGAAGAGGAGGGGCAGGCACTGATCTTGTCTCTGGTTACCAGTGACAGGATTTGAGGGAATGGCCTAAAGTTGTGTCCAGGGAGATTTAGGTTGGATATCAGGGAAAGGTTCTTCCCCCAGAGGGTGGCTGGGCACTGGAACAGCTCCTGTGAAGTTTTCTTGCTATGTAAAAGACTCCTTGCTGGAACACTGGGTAAAACAGGAATTACCATTAAGGCTTGGGCAAACTCAGCCTGAGACAATGAAAAATTTCCTTGCATGGTCATGGATGGTCCAATGTGGGAGTCGGTCTCTTCTCCAAAGGAGCAAATGAACAAGAGGAAATGGCCTCAAGCCATGCCAGGGGATTTTTAGATCAGATATTAGGGAAAAAATCCTTCACAGAGGGGTTGTCAAGCACTGGAACGGGGAAGTGGTTGAGTCACCATTACTGGAGGTATTAAAAAATGTGTTGATGTGGCACTTAGGGACATGTTTTAGTGGTGGATTTGGCAGTGCTGGGTTAATGGTTGGCCTCAGTGGTCTTAAAGGTCTTTTCCATCCTAAATGGAAATTTATTTATGAAATACAATTGTTGTAGCAAGAAGGGAACTGTCTCAAAGTGCTCTAAAAAGCATTCCTTGGGTAAAATTTCTGTCCTCCTGTGCTTTGATCTGAATCATAGCCTATTCTGGTTTGATTTAGGTAATTCTGGATGGCAGGAGGATCACGGCAAGCAAGAATGCAAAGTACCTTCCCTGGAAGATGAACAATCCAATTTCTGCATAGCAAGGGAGCAGGGAAATTTTAACCCAGGAGCATTAATGGAGAATTTGTCAGAAGGAAGATGAAAAGTCCAGTAAATGATGAAAAGTCCAACTGAAATGCAGCTGTGCTCTCCCTCTCCTCAATTTTAACTCTTCCTCACTAACACACTTCACATTATGGGATTATTATGGGATTATAATATCTCTGTGTTAAAGGGGAGAGGAAATCCTCATCGTTCGCTGCACTCATCTAACTCCCCTTTCTTCTGAAAATAAAGGAGGTGATAGGGAAAGGGAGTGAGGGTGAAGAAAAGGAAAGGAAGAAAATTAAGATTGGAACGAGGCCTTGAAATTGGCAGCTGTCAGCAGCCCTCAGGACAAGTGATAAAATGCTGCATTAAAGTAGCTGCAGCGTGAAATGCCATTGACAGAATAACAAGGATGGGAAATCACTTTATAAATGTGCTTACCAGGATAAACAGATGTGACTGAGGGCAGCTCCACTCTGTCACTAAACACTTGAAAGGGCAAAATTTATGGCAATCTATTTTCTGTTAGAAAAAAAAAAAAAAATAAAAAGGACACAGTGAAAAGATACAAACCTAAACTCAGAGAGGCTTCAGACAGAGGTGAGGGTTCAGAGCACATGTAAGGGTGGGAATCAGGGCAGGAACACTCTCCTGTAATAAACCATTCTGAGAGCCCAATAAATCAAACTGAGGCAGTGTGTGATGATGCTGAGGAAGGGGGGGATGGTTCCTGGTGCTTCACACTTTGCAAAGGCAGGAGCCACTCCACGGGCAGGGCTTGGGGTCTTTCATAGGCAAAACATGCAAAGGGATGTCAGTTCAGGGTTCTGCTGAGCTGAGGCTGCCTGGACAGCAGCTGCTCATGAAGGTGGCCCAGATTTAAAGGATCAAGGCACATGGTGTGACTCTTGGGGCTGTCCTGAGCAAGGCCAGGAGCTGGACTCAGTGATCCTGATGGGTCCCTTCCAGCTCAGGATATTCTATCAAGCTATGATTCTATCTTTTTTGGGTTTGATTATGGAAACTAAAACTTTATTCCATTTCTGTTCCAAATTGCCTTCTCATATTATCAACTAAAGAAATATTTTGATATGCTGAAGTTGTGGTGAGGGGAGACTGGTCAGAGAGGAAAAACCACCAATTTATGCCAAAGAGTCATCAAACAGTGAAAAGTTATTGTCACCAGCCAAAAACCTAAAAAAAAGCTGTTTCCTCTTTCCTTTAGAAGTGTTCGAACTAATTCAGTGACCTTTCAGTGTTGTTCATTGAGGCTTGATAAAAGTATTTTGATATTACTTAGTATTAATAAAAAATCAAATGTATATGTGGCCTCAAGTTGCACGAGGGGAGGTTCAGGTTGGATATGAGGAAAATTTCTTCAATGAAGGAGTGATCAGACATTGGAACAAGCTTGCCAGGGAAGTGGTGGAGTCACCATCCCTGGAAGTGTTCAAACGTGGAATTTCATGATATGGTTTAGGGGACACTGTGGTATTTGGTCAGAGATTGAACTTGATGATCTTGGAAGTGTTTTCCAGCCTTAAAGGTTCTATCATTCTATATCATACTCTATGACACATCATAACATGAGGTATGATGGGTGCAGTGCCTGAAGTCTTCTGTGCTGGAAAATTATATTTTTTTGCCAATCTGAAATTCCTTGAATGGAAAAAGCAATGAATTTTCTGCAGTGTTAACAGTAAACAGCAGCCTTTTCAAGGTACATTCAGTCTGAAAGCAGTTCCCCAGTTCCTCCAGTTCTCTCCCCACACCCCTAGATCCATCCAGCTTTCCCAGTGCTTCACCCTTGGAGCCAGAGACACCAGTGTGTGGCTGGGAATGAGCTAAGCCATCCCCCACTCGAGTCTAGACTCTCACCTGCCTCATTTGCAAATTAAAACAAAATTAAAATAATCCATTGAAAGCTAATCTGAACTCAGGGAGCACAAACTCAGCATGATTGAATATAAATGTTTAAAACTTTCTACTAAACTGGAGGGCTGGATCCAAATTCCTCCAAATTAGCATTTCCTTGGGGAGGGGGCAGAGCAGGTGGGAAGGAAAGCAGGATCCCTCACTCCTCTGCTCAGTGACTGGTGGGTTTGTAAGTGCAGGAGGATCTGCTCTGTCACTGAGGATGTGCTTGGTGGTTTCTAAGGGCAGCCCTTGGGACAGGGGCTGGCTGTGGTTTGCTGTCACACACCGCTGATAGATGGCACACTGCTGTCAGGATTCCCTGCTGCAGATGCCTCTGTTCCTTGCTGAAGGCGAGACGCTGCTGTCTGATTGTTATCTGCTGCTGTTCGATGGCAGAAAGTGTCTTTGCGGCTATTGATGAGTTGTTAAGGCTTATTGAGCCTCACCTTTTGTTTTTGTGGGCGAGGGTGTTTAACGGAGCAGGGGTTTGCTGCCTTTGTCCTAACTCGGAAAGGCTGAGGGAGAGGTGCATGATTTAATCAGTTTAGTGACTGGAGCTGATGGGAAGTTTGTGGCTGCAGTCTGAAACAGTCCCTCTCTCTCTCTGATTTCCAGGGTTTGTATTGATTGCATTGAATATTAGACAAGTGGAGTTAAGCGCAATCTTTAAACATCATCAAATCCTTTTCCCAGCTCTAAGACAGGATCAACAACCCGAATCATTAACTTCTTGTATAGATGTCTCCTGTTGCAGTTTCAGTCCATGAATTTCTGTCAGATGGATGGGAATATGGAGAACAGGTTATTTGTTTCCTATTTGCAACAGTTCCACTTGTCAGAAAAGCATTATCACATCTGTTGTGTCCCCCCCACCCCTCCAACCCCACCCACCCTGATTTTTCTACATTGAAAACAACACTAATTCCTGTTTTTCGTACCAGGCTGTGTTTGTAACACCTTTGATCATTCCCATGGCTTTTCTCTGAGCTGTCTCCAGGTGGTCCCCCTGAGATTTATAGCTCAAAATTGGACACAGTATTTTATCTCTCAAGTGCTAGCTTTGTCCCCAGCACCCATCAGCACCTTTGCTTGTTTGTTAACTTCCTTTTTGAGGACTTCTGCCTGGGAAATTGCCTCCTATTCCTTACGTCTAGCTGTAGAACTTGGTGTTTTCCTTCTTTGGCATCACCCTTTTTCCTCACAGTGTTTCCCCTTTTCAATGAGATCCCTTTGAATTCTAATTATATCTTCTAACAGGCTCAAAACATTTCTGAGCTTCACTGCACCTTCTTATTTATTAACTGTCCTTTCCGTGCCATCACCTAAACCATTCCTGAAAAATATTGGTTAGTCCTGGATCCAGGAAAACCACAAGAACTCAGGGTATCATAAAATCCCCTCCCTGACCTGCTGCCCACTCTGGTTTTGATGCAGCCCAGGACATTGGTGGTTTTCTTTGCTCCAAGTGCACGTGGCCAACTCATGTCCAATTTCTCATCCACCAACTATTCCCACCTCCTTCTCTGCAAGACTGTTCCCATTCCATCTCCCAGTTTGTTCAGGTTCTGGGGGTTGTCCCAGTCCAGGAGCAGAGCCTTGTATTTGTCCTTGTTGTACATTGTGATGTTGAAGTCCTTTCCATGCATCCTTGCAGTCCCTTACCAGAGAGAATTTACTGATGGACAAATAGTTTCAAACTATGATTTCTGAGCCAATTTTTATAATATTTTCATCCAGACTTCATTTGCTCTGCTTGTGTATTTGTCATCTGCTGCTTTTCTGCTTCCTCAGATGCTGCCTGTCCTAGAAAGGTACCAGGTAACTTTTGACAAATGCACACTTCTTGCTGCTCATTCTCCTGCTGTGTTTTGTGCATCAGCAAATCATACATTGGATTATTTCCCCCATCATCTGTACAACTGGGGCTGCACAGGGCTGGCATTAAGATGTCTGGCCTCCAATTCCCAGACTTTTGGATTTTGCACTGTTTCAGACACTCTCTTTTCTCTCATTTCTCTCTCTGCTAATTCAGTTGATTCCCCATGAATTTTCAGTTTACAGCTCCAAGGTTTTCTCAATATTTTTCTAAAAATTTCACCTTAGTATTTATGAGTCCCAGACAGTTTGAAAATACCTAACCCTTGATCTGAGCTCCACAATCCTATTGTTAGCTCCTCATTGACTCTGAAGAGAGCCAGGACAAATTGCTGAGCAGTAAATGTAGAAGACATCAACATATAATTCACCAGCTCTACACTATAAATAATTCCTCCTTCCTCTAGAGATCAAAATGACCCAGACTTTGTTCTGTGAGAGCATCTTCCCCATCTGCCAATGACACATAAGCAAAACTGTCAAAGTGAAATGAATGATTAATTGTTTGAATGATACCTCCTTTGATCAGAGAGCGAGCTGCTTGTTGTTCAGACCTGTAATTTTAATTACTGGGTGGAATTGCAGTTCACAATTTTGGTCTGAGATTTCTGGGTTTGGGGCAGCAGACACCAGCTGGTATTTCACTGTTTCTGCAAACACGAGAGCTTCAATGCCCACATGAGCATGAGCAACAAACAGGAGGAGCTGGAAGCCACTGTGCCACTGGAAAGCTGTGATTGGAAACAGGGTGGGATGAGAGTGCTGCCATGGATGTCTGTAAGCTCTTCAGAAGGGACAGACAAGGGAGGAGAGGCAGCAGGGTAACCTTTGTGTCAGTCTGAGTGTTCATGGGTCAGAATCGTGGGGAAGGCTAGCTAGGCAGTTATCCTGGTGGGAGCTTGTTATAGACCACCCAGCCAGGATGCAGAGATGGATAAATTGTTCTAGAAGTGTCTGGGAGAAGCCTCATGATGGCTGGCCTTTGTTCCCATGGAGGAATTCAATTTAACCAGATGTCTGCTGGAAATACAGCACAGCAAAGAGGGAACAGGCGGGGATGTTCCTGAAGTGTGGAGGAGATAAATTCCTGACACAACTGGAGAGTGAGCCAACTAAAGAAGCTGTGCCACTGCACCTGTTGGGTAGTTTTAACCAGAAATTGGAAATTTTAAACTGGGTGCTGAGCACAGACAATTGGAAAATAAAGTGAACTGTCACACAGCCTTTAGTGTCTGCCTGAGATGTTGGCACCTTTTATATGGTAAGAAGGTGTGTGAGAAATGAGAGCATTTTGGACTCTTTTTTTCTATTAGAAATTTGGAGGTGATCCAGAAGGAAATAAATGAAGAAGAAGTATTAAGTGTAATTTATGAAGAGAGATTACAGGAATTTACCAATTGCAGGCTCAGAAAGTGCAGCAGTGATTAGTTGAGCCATGATGACTGTGTAGAAATACTTGATGTGTAATAGCATTAAAAAAAGGGTAGAATAATTTAAAATATTAAGGTTGAAGGTAGTAGCAAATTACCAAGCAGTAACTAAGGACAGAGAGAAGTAAATTAAATATTAAGAAAAAAATCCTTGAACAATGAGATTAATCATTTTGGATATAATGGATATTTTTAAAATGGACAATCTCTCGTGTGTAGCATGGAAAATAAAACCATGTGAGGGTGTTTGGGAGTCAATTTGCAGGAGGTGATACCCATCAACCTTTCTTTTCTGAGCCTTTTAGCTGCAGTTGTAATTAATTTTCCCTCAGACACCTTTACTCAGCATTTGTGCCTTTTAGGTAACCTGCATTATTGACTGAAAATATGTAAAGAAAAGTGTCAACAACGTTATCTGCAGTCCACAGAGCCAAAATCTGGAAGAGCCTACAAAGACCATAACATTTGGCTTTGAATCCACAGGGAAATGCAGGGCAGAGAGGGCTTTTTTTTAATTGCATGGAACATGTATCTTCTTTTTGCCCAGTCTGTACCACTGAGGAGAAGGTGAACCTTGGGCAGACCTCAGATATGGAGTTACTCATGGAGCTGGTGCTCTGTGGAGCCCTTGGTGGCCTGGAGGGCCATGCCTCTTTTTTTTGGCTGTGCATCTCCTGAAGAAAGAGGACAAGTTCTCTCCTCTTGAGAGACCCCAACTGGAGCTCTGGGACCCCCAACACAAGAGAGATGTTGACCTCTTCTAACGAGTCCAGAGGAGGCCACTAAGCTGAGCAAAGGGCTGAGCACCTCTGCCATGGAGCCAGGCTGGGAGAGCTGGGGGTGTTCAGCCTGGGGAGGAGAAGGCCTCAGGGAGACCTCAGAGCTCCTTCCAGTGCCTGACAGGGCTCCAGGAGAGCTGGAGAGGGACTTTGGACAAGGGATGGAGTGACAGGACAAGGGGAAATGGCCTTGAGCTGAAGGAGGGTAGGTTTAGTTTACATATTAGGTGGAAATTTCTTCCTAGAAGAGTGGTGAGGCACTGGAAGAGGTTGTCCAGAGAAGTTGTGAATGCTCCATCCATGGAGGTGCTCAAGGCTGGGCTGGACTGGGCTTTGGTTAGCCTGGACTGGGCTTTGGTTAGCCTGGTCTACTGGAAGGTCCCCTGCCCATGGTAGGAGGTTGGAACCAGATGATCTTCAATGTCCCTTCCAGCCCAAACCTTGCTACGATTTTATGCTTCCAACCTTCAGTGACCTCTGTAAGAGATTGTGACTTCCTTCTTCTCTTGCATCAAACGCACAAACTCCATTTGTAATGAGGACTGAGTTGTCTCCAACCTCTGTACAGGGTACAGCAGTTTTGGCCATTTCTAAACAGAGAATTGGCAGCACAGCAGTGAATTGTAAAAAGATGCTGCGTATTTCCCTTGTCCCTTTGTCTTTCTCCTTTCAGTTAAACGTAGGTTTTCTTTTTTAATTTGTCAAGAATAAATATTGCACCTAAATGAATCACTCTGTTGATAGCTGCAGATCAGGCTCTGCAATCAGTATTTTATTTAAGTAAAATAATTGAGCAGCAATTGATAATACATGACACCTTAAGATTGTTCTAATTGCTTGGCTTCCCAGAACACTCCTAAAAAGAAAACTAATTCCTCCATTGGATTTTTTTCTGGCTGCATGACCCTCATGGAAATAAATCCAGAGTGGAGAATTAATAGTGCTGCAAACAAAGTGTAGAAAGTGTTGAAGTTTTTGTCATAATCTTTGCACGGTTTCTATTTTTGAAGATAACATACCACCTGCAATAAACTGCCTTTCCTGGGGCTGGTATCAGTCAGGGTGATAGATTACAACTACTTCCCTCACTACTGCTATTAGTTTATACATTGCAGCCTGGGGCAGGAAGCAGGAGATGCTAAAGGAAAAGTCAGAGTGGAACAAACTGAGTTTGGAGTTGCTTATGGATTTCCATATCTTTGGTGACTTGGTTCTCAGGAGACTTTCTTCTTCTGAGCAGCTGCAAAAAAGTGTAGCTGTAAATATTAAATGCATTTTATTTTATTTTATTTTAAAAAGACTAAGTGTCCCCAACAACCATTCTTATTGCATATAAAAAAATAATAACTTCTTTTTTCACAGGTTGCTGTAAGAACTCGTATATCTCACTTTTTGCAGTTTGCTGCTGTAGAGACCAATGGCTCCTTGGAGCTGCTGGAGAGCAAAATAAATGTGCAATACAGACAAATAGCTCCTGTTGGACAGGTACCTACCACATGAAACACTCCATGACAATTGCATCAAATCACTGTGGTTATTGCCCAGCTCCTGCAGAAAGAAAAGGGATCTGTTGCTCATAAAAGCCTTTCTTGGGCGAGGCTGTGGATTGCTGTGGGTGGACAATTCTGCTCTGGTTTGCATGGCTTTTATGTTTACCTTTTGTATTGTATTTAATTTTTGCTTTCGGGCCAGAAAATTTCACAAACCCTAAGCTGCAGCCTATATTTGAAATACAAATGGATATTCTCTATTGGGAGAACCTTCATCTTCCTAGTCTACAAAGTATTTTTATTCCTGGTCTACAAAGGCCACGATGTCAGGCATTTCATTATCTCTGCTCACTTTGGGTCTTTCATGCAATTAATTTTGTGCCATTTGATTAGCCTACATACATAATGGACTCCTTAATTCAACTCTGGGGAGCTTGGACAGATGAGAATGCAGAAAATCCCAGAAAAAACTTTCTAGCATATTAGAAAACAGAAGCAATATTTCTGATCTGTGAGTCTCTTTCATATCCAGCCCAAGGGTTTGTTGGAAAAGCAAGGATATTAATCTTTCTTTAGTGGTAAAGTAGATAGAAACTTGGTTGTAGGAGAGCAAAACTTTGGTTTCGTACTGAGGGTGCAGAAACTTTCTCTCGCAACCTTGAGAAAATAAATCACAGAATCATGGAATGGTTTGGGTTGGGACCTCAAAGATCACCGAGTTCCAACCCCCTCTGCCATGAATCAGCTTGCTCAGGGTTATTGCTCCCAAATATGCATTGTAACATCCTAGAAACTTGTTCCAGCTGTGCTAGCAAGGTACAGGAACATCAGACATTCAGTAAAGAGAAATTGGAGCACATTTCCATTTGGAGAGCAGAGCTGGTGGTCACCCTGGAGAGTAATGAAATCACTTCCCTCCTCATTTCCTTAGTTTGTGGATCTCCCTTGCTCTTTCACTCTTTGTGGACTTTATGACTGTCTGGTGTAAGAGGAGAGTGGTGGGGATTAAAGGAAAGGCAGGGCACTGCAAAATATGTAAATTCACATGGCCTCAGATTCGTAGCATAATTCCTTTGTTCTCCACACCCCTCTGTCTGTCTTCTCCCCTCCTGTGCAGCCCCACCTGGAGCACTGATTCCAGCTCTGGAGTGTCCAAGGCCAGGCTGGATGGAGCAGCCTGGGACAGTGGAAGGTGCCCCTGCCCATGGCAGGGGTTGGAACTGGATGATCTTTAAGGTCCCTTCAAACCCAAACTATTCTGTGACTTTATGATTCACATTCCATGATGACACAACTGTTGCATCTCAGTTTTCTGGTGTGACCCATTCCTGCTCACATCACTCCCACTCTCCCTGATATCAAAACTATCACAGCATTAACTTGAAGAAAAAATGGAATCAACACAGCTCCTTCTTTTTTCTTTTTTTTTTTTTTTTATTTTAAACTAAGCAAGGCAAACAAATTTTTCCTTTCTTTTATTTTTTTGTTTACTTGCCTGTTATCAGATCATATCAGTGTTCATGCTTATTTTACACCACAATGTTTAGCCAGGAAAAAGAAGCCTGAGATTTAAGGTCTGTTTTCTGCTACTGTAGACAGAAATAGGCTGTGTTTATATCTCTGCAATCTGCTAAGCCTCAAATGTTCATTTAACACCTGGTGTATGTTCAGGGCAAGTTAATCTTAAAATATTAGTGTCTCTCTAAATCCAGTGGCTGTTTATACAGGTGGGAGTGTTCATGGTGCATAAGAATACATGTCTTTATGTGTCTGTATGAATACTCACATGTATGTACATATGGGAAGTCACACACCTTTACAAACAGATAAATCTAAATGAAATTTGAGGTGTTAATTAAAGTGAAGATCAGAATCAAAGTCAGTAAAAAGAATGCTTTATATGACCTTTGATGCTTTATTATATTTCCCAAATATAAAGTGAGGATATCTACTTAAAAAAGCAGAATTATTGATGGCCTCCTCCATTAACACATCTCCTATTTCCAGATCCAAAGGGTTTTAAAAAAGGACAAGCTACTTCTTCCTATGTTTGTATTATATTTCCCTTAGACAAGCCTGACGAGGGGGGATGACTTTAAACCAGCAGAAGGCAGGTTTAGATTGGATATTAGGAAGAAATTCTTCCCTGTGAGGGAGGTGAGGCCCTGGCACAGGTGGCCCAAAGAAGCTGTGGCTGCCCCATCCCTGGAAGTGTCCAAGGCCAGGTTGGATGGGGCTTGGAGCAACCTGGGATAGTGGAAGGTGTCCCTGCCCATGATCTTTAAGGTTCCTTCAACCCAAACCATTCTGTGATTTTATGATTCTGATTCCATGACGATAGAGCTGGAAGGATTTGTGACCCTGGGGGGGACCCACGTGAAGAACTGCAGCCCATGGGAGGGACCCAGGTTAGAGCAGTGGGTGGGGGACAATCTGCCATGAAAGGGACCCCACAATGGAGCTGGGGGTTAGTGGGAGAAGAGATAAATGTGTGATGAACTGACCACAGCCCCTGTTCCCTATTCCTCTGTGCCACAGCAGTGGAGAAGGGAGAGAAAGTGGGAGTTAAGTCCAGGAACAAGGGAAGGTTGGGGAGAAGTGTTGTAAGATCTGGTTTTACTTTCCATTACCCTCCTCTCATTTTGATTGCTAATAAATGAAACTGATTTCCCCAAAACAAGTCTATTTTGCCCCTGACAGTAACTGATGACTGATCTCTCCCTGTCCTTACCTCACCCCAAGAGCCTTTCGTTATCTCTCCCCTGTCCAGCTGAAGAGGGGAGTGACAGAGCAGCTTTGGTGGGCACATGGTATCCAGCCAGGGGCAGAATGAATAAAATACCAGCTGGCAGCTTGTAGGATCTCTGTACTCATCCCTCTTGAGGTGCCCTCTGCAATGGCCTTGGTTCTCTCTCTGATGAGCTCGAGGCATCTCACCTCCTACAGTCTCTCCATTTGGCTTTTGGTGGGCAGGAACACCCTTCCTGTTCTGTTTCTTGAGCTGGTGTCCCCAGGTAGGTGCTGGGCTTGCATCCCAAAGCTCAGCATGACTATTTTAATTATGCAGCACAGTTCTACACTCCCTGAGATGACACAGACCTCTAAGACAGCAAAAGACAGAGGAAACGCGCACAGGCAAGAGAGAGAGAGCAACTCCACACTCTGGCTGTTGTTGAGCCCCAGAGGAGATCTAACTCAGTCTGTAATTGCTGTTCTGGATAGCTTCTGCCCTCAAAACAATTTTCTGCTGGTCTGTTGTTGCTTAGGCTGAATCAGGTTGATTTATTGAATGTCATTTTTTTTCTCCCCAGCCACAGACAAGAGAAAAATATTTGTTGAAAGGCTGTTGCAGCAAGATTTAGTTTCTGCCCATCTTGCATCAGAAGCTTGCTCACGTTTTATATTATTTTTTCCTTTTCCTTTCCTTCCCCTGTCTCTCAGAAAGGAATGAGGACAGACAAACACTGTGCTCTGATTTGTCTTTCCGTGTCCATACATGGTGGGCCACAGGGTGGGAGATGCCCCACGGGTGTTGCAGACAGGACAGCACAAGGAACATCTCAGCATCTCTTTGGTAAAACATGACAGACACTACAAAGAGCTCTTGGCTGATTTTTTTTTTCTTGTTTCTTTGCTTTTTCCCCCAAAGATAACAAGCACAAGGGTTTTGTTTTGCTTTATTGTGTTTTGGAGTGCTTCCATGTGCAGAAATACATACCTGGGCCATATAAGACATCTTTCAGGATCTCCTTGAGGTTTATTTTATAGCTCTCCTGGCTGCTTGCTGCAGAGTAGATGATGGGTCAGAATGTGACCTCGCTTGTAAAAATTCAGCAGCTCCTGAATATTGAGGCAGCAATTAATTTAAATGCTAATTTATAGGCCTTTAAAAAAATGGGTGGCTGGTTTGTGAGTAAACACAAAAGCACATGTGCTAAATAGGATAGACCACTGATACTTTTGATCCCATTTTTATACAAACCTAAGGCAAACATTCCTAGAAATGAGTGTGACTCTTCCCTTGAGGACCTGAGCTGACAATGATAGAGGAGGCTGGGATCTGGCTCCATGTGAGAGAGGAATTATTGACTACACAGATTTGTTCTGCGTCCTTATGAGGAGAGCATGTTCCCCTCTCTGCTTTATTTAACACCATGCCCATGGATGGAATACAGCAGTGTCCTTAGGATATCATTAAGGACATGGTTATGTTGGAAGTGTGAGTAAATCTTCACCCCACAAAGCATGAGAGTGGAAGAGAGAAGAAGTTTGCTTCTTTTCTGTCTTGGAAATACTCCAATAATCCTCATTATGTGAGGAAATGGGCTGCTGGGATTTATTGTTCCCACATTGGTGACAATGTCTGGGTTTTATAACCCAACTTGCTCACAAAGGAATTTCAAAAATGTTGACATCTTTATCTTGTTAAAGCAAAAAATGGGAAATTGAAATTTCTGGTTTATCTGCAAAATCGTATTTCCAACCATTTTTGTGTCAGGCTTAGAAATTTAATTTTTTTTCCCAAAATCTCAGTACTGTGCAGTGACATTATTCACTTATTGAGTCAGGTTAAATTACTCAAATAGTCCTGCCATTTTAACCCAGTACTTTCTGTTAAGAACTTCCCAAATTAATTTTCACCAGTGAGAGTTAATCCTCTGGAATTTAGGAGCCTCAAATTCTTTCAAATTCTTTCACATTTCTGGTTTTCTCATCTATCACTTCTCTGCTTTTTTGGCCATCTTTAGCTACTACCATTTCATTTTATTGTTGACTAGTTTAATTCTTTTTGTTCCAGAATGGATGATATTAAATCCTGTCTACTAATCTGAACAACGGATTTCTCCTTCTGGGGGAAAAAAAAAAGAAAATAAAAGAGGATTTATCTAGAATAGTTTAAACCTGTCTCCTTCTTGCTGCAGAATATACTGAATGAATTGTTGCCAGACAGGAAAGGCTGCTGGTAATTAAAACCTAGAGAGCCCCAGCCTGGTTAGCTGGCAGGGAGACAGAATTTGGGGACTGGTGGTGGCTGCTGCACTCCTGGGTTCTGTGGAGTCAGAGATTTACGAGGGGCTGTGTTTCATGGGGAATTCTGCAAAGTGTGTGCAAACATGGGAAACCAAAGGCAATCTGATTTTCCTAACAAACTCTGATGCCTGCCAGGTTCAGATGTACTTGGGGATGGAGCAGACCTGGCAAGAAGGAGCAGGAGCATAGCTCCAAGGTATATTCCAGTGCAGAAGGTCTTTATTTCTGGGTGTTTTTCTTTCTTCTATTTCTTCCTTTGTTTTCCTTACATATATCAAGGACTTTGAAACTTCACATTGCCAGGTTAAATTATTCAACAGATTTCTTGCTTCAGGTCAGATTGTTTTTGTTCTCTGTGCTTTATAACTCACCCCTGTTTGCTTTTCCTTAAGTGCAGTAGTCGCAGCTTTTCCTTCCTCACAGCTCAGCGCTGGCTCTCACTGATGCATATTTGCTAAACAGTAATTTTAAGTGTTATTGCAACATTATGGAAAGGATCTCTACTCTGCAGCTGCAGATGGCTGGTTCTTCCCAAGCAGAATACAAATGAACACAAATGGCAAAGTTGAACCAGCACCGTTCGCACAGAGTGTTGATTTTCCTTTCTCATCCTTCCCTGCCTCACGTAACATCTGGGGATCAGGACACAGAAAACCCAACTCCTCATGGCTAAATTAGCTGGGAAGGGCCCCATAAGAAGTCAATGTATCATCTGTTTTATTCCAGTGAAAATGCTTGGGGGTGGTGGAGGCCATGTATAATGAAATATATTGCAATAAACTCTGTCTAACCAAAGGTATGTGCAAAAACATATTTGTGGGTTTTAAGCCACCTTCACTTAAAGTGCTGAAAAAGAAGAACAACGAAATAAAGCAGATTGAAGTGCAGAAAGGATTGTGTTTATATTGCAAGGAACAGAAACCAAAAATTATGTCAGTGACAATGTAGCCAAGAGAGAAAAATCATCATTCTGGGCTTTTTTAGTATTATTATATTTTTCTTTATATTTTCCTTAATCATCTTTTGCAAAGCAGTTAAATAAGAGCAGAACAACACATTAAAGTTAATTACAATTCTTCACATTTTGCTCAGCTTTAGTTTTCTCCTTTGAAATATTTTTACAAAAAGCTCAGAAAACTTCCCTACGCAAAAAAAAATCACCACTAATTTCTCCTCATTTCCCAGCCATGATTTACTAACACAGTGCTCAAGTACAATCTCAAATTACTTAGATTTCATTGTTTTGCGAAATATTCTGCAGTATTTACAGAGAAAGTTAGGAATACCATCCATAATTAAAGCTTCATTATGCTTGACAAGGGAAGGAATGAAGTGCATTTTGTGGTGCATTACCCTGTCTTTGGTTGGGGGAGTGTTTGTTGCTTTATTATGATTTCTCACAGCTTTTTCAATCTATTACTTTTCCTACGTCTTCAGTTATTCAACAATTTGGAGTATTCTGGCGCTCACAGCAGGACTCCCAGACCTCATTTTAAATTGAAGCAGTTCTATTGCATTACATGTTCGAGTGTTATGTCAGTTATATTCTCACAGCAAACTTCAGGAGGAGGACATGGATTCGTTTTGCACCATTTTCGAAATCCTCCAGTAAGGAAACTGAGTTCTTTAAAAAGAATATTTTCAGCAATTGGATCTTTTGGGATGAACATGGAGTCACAGAGTGGGTCAGTCTGGAAGGGACCACAGTGGAGTCATCTGGTCCAACCTCTCTGCTCCAGCAGGGCCATCCCAAAGCACAGGCACAGGATTGTGTCCAGACAGTTGTGAAAGTTGTTATCCTGCTCTGATTTTGTTAGTAATAAATCCAATTAATATCTGTCTGTTCTGCCCATGTTAATATTTGGAGGGGAAGGTCTCCAGGTTCTTAACTCATGAACCCTTCATTATATTTTGTCTCCCCTGCCCACTTGTGGAGGGGAGTGAGAGAGCAGATTTGGTGGATGCCTGGCATCCAGCCATGGTCAAACACAGAGGATTCCATGGACTTAGAGTTCCAGACAGTCTGTGGAATCTCCACCCTTGGAGGCAGACAAAACCATGGCCCTGAGCAACCTACTCTAGTTCTCTGCTCTGAGAAGGGCTGTTGGGCTAAATAATATCCAGAGGTTCCTGCCCATTTCAATGTTTCTGTGATTCTCTGATTTGTACAGCTGAAAAAATACATCCTGTTTTAGTATCTTTTTTTCTGCTCTGGTAGTGGTGCCTTACTGGTAGTGCATTTAGCAGTGTCTATATTATTATGTCTATTATTGCTAAATTAATTCTTTTTACAAGAGACAGTGTCATATGATGTCAACATATGCTCACATTTGCTCTTTTATATGGTAAGTGTTCAGAAATGAAGGAAACAAACTCATGGGTAATTTGCTGTGTTTTCACAGAGAAAATTTCAGAGCTGAATGTAGTTGCCTTTTTTTTTTTTTTTTTACTACTTGAAAACATAAATGAATCTGTTCATCAAACAGCTCTTTCCTTATTGCCCTACCAATAAGGCAATTTCAAATTCAGGGAGTTTTTTGATTGTATCTCCATGGGTTTATGAATAGCATCAGATGGATGCTGTGCTGAGAGATGGCCTTTTTCTGTAGAAGAAAACAGCCTGGGATGAATGGCCTGCGTCACCAATAACTTTTTTAGAAAGGGAAGGGTTTGCTGCTGTTGTTTTTATTGTTGTTTTTTCTTAGTCCTCCACAATTCTGAAAAGCAGCCATAAAATCTGATCATTCCACTTGTTCCTCTCACAAAGCTGGAGTCAGCTGGCTGACTTAGATCCAGCAAACCATGGCTCTGAGGGAGTTTTTTATTTACTACAGGAGCGTTACAACTTTCCCTTTTGCCTCTACGCTGGTGAAGATTTCTGTGTTTGTGTTTTTCTTTGTCAAGGTGGACTGGAATGTGCCTTTTTGCACCTGGATATTCCCAATTTCTCGTTAATGTTCGGATTTTTGTCTTTTCAGAGTGACATGTTGGACGTGAACCAGATCATCAAAGACCTGGCTTCCATGGTGCACGAGCAAGGAGACACAATAGGTGGGTGTCACATGGAAATTGTGGGCTTTATTACCCTCTTCCACCATTCCAGCGTGATCTTGTCCCTCATGAGCAGCCCTTTGTTGATGCTGTGATTATTTTCCCTGTGTTTTGAGCTTTTTGTACATGCAGAGATGTTCTGATCTGACAAGCTGCCCTGTGCAGTAAGGTTCTCATGTTATGGACAGTTTGCTGGTAGATTTAGCATAAAATAGAATTCTCTGGGTGATGAATCCATTCCCTTTTGACTGAAAAAAGGAAGCTGGAGGATCTATAACATTAACTGGAAAAGGATCCAATTCTTCCTTTCTACCTGGAAATGTAATTAAAAAACAATAGTAGTGGTAATTATTATTATGAGTATTGATGAAATTAGAGAAAATTAAGCAGCTTTTTGTTTCCAAATGGAATTTTCATTCCACATAGCAGGGTGTGCCTAATTAAATTTACAGAAGCCTGACATCAAGATGTGCTCATATACAGTCTGAAGTTTCTGCCCATTAGCTGACATCCTCTTGTTCTCCTGCTACCAATGACTAGGAAAAAACTGAGTGTAGAAAACTGGGAAAAGACATGAGAGTAACCCCTAGTCCTGTCCTTAGGAGCTGCCCATCACTAAGGGACACCACTTTTTGTGAACAGAGGAATAAGACACTTTACATCAGCTCTGTCTGACCTTTGTCTTTGTCACTGCTCATTTCTGATGAAGTGAAGAAAAATCAGACTTTTTTTTCTCTGTCTCTTAGTTTCTGTATGCACAATAATAATATGTGGTACTTGTAAAACTTCCCACTTCCAAATTTGAGAGCTAATAGTCCTAAAGTCTCATTGAGGGACCTAAAGTCCAGAGGAGCAAGATTTGTGGGGATATTTCTCACCTGAAGGCTCAGCTGGAGTTCTCACTAGTGCTCCTGGGAGCAGGAGCAAATCCTGAGACAGCCATATGTTGATCTTAAAAGCAGAAACTCTTCTCTGCTGCTTATTAATCACTCTGGATTTCTTTGCCAAGTTCATACCTTTGCAAATTTCCATTAGCATAAGATACTTCCTTTCACACTGAAATGATTGAACTACACCCCTCTGAGAAACACCACTCAGGTTCACAGGGGCAGGAAAGAAATCAAAATTATATTTAAAATCAGTTTTTTAGTATTTTTTTCTTTTTTCCTTCTTCTTCTTCTTTTCTGAGTTTTTTTCTTTTTCTTCTAATGCTGGTTTGAAAGCTTATTTTTGTACATGGATAACTTTGGAGCCTGATTCATTTCTAAAAGCACATCAGATGCTAATGCCTTGAGGGACATGACAACATACATCAGCTAGCTTCAAGATCCTCACAACTCCTTTTCTTAAGGCAATATTTATTATTTTAAGATGTTACCCATGCACAGAAGCCATGCCAGTATTAACTTCCCTCTGACATGCTGTTAGACTAAGTAGGACATTTTGGTTTTGAGCCAGCATAAGATTTTTGTGGTTTTGTTTTTTTGGGTTTTTTTTGTTGTTCTTCTTCTTCCTCTTACACACCAGCAGATTTTTAACAGTCTTTTTTAGGACTATCTTTTAATCCTGACAGCCAATCAAGGTATCTTCCCAACCAATTGCTGAAGGGTCCCACTGTTCATCTTTTGACATTCATATTACACAAAAGTAAGTGAGATGAAGAATCAGGAGGCAAGGGAATGTGAAACCCCCACAGTGAAAATTCCATGATGACAAGACACAGCTTTCTTGGCCCTTGTTTTATTTTTATTTTTTTTCAGTCCTCTGACATGCATGGAATGAAAGCTCTCTGTGCTTGTTTAGGAAACACAGGGAAAATACAAACCAGGGAGTATGAGACGAGCCCCTCAGCAAAATGCTCCCAGAGAAATCCCCTCTCTGGTTCACCTGAGCTGGGGGCAATTGTGGGGGGAGCTTCTCTGGTCTGTGCAGAGCAACTCTTGCTTCTTACAAAAACCTGGAAGGAGTTTTTCTGGCACGTGGGCCAGTTCCTTAATGAACACCTTTATAAAGCTCCCCAGGGGAGAGAGCAATTTCTGTCATGCAGGGAAGAAATACAATGCAGATTTGGGAGAGGATATCTCTGTTATTTAATGTCTTCTGCAAACAAATTCTGTGCCCAAGTTCCTGGTCATGGCATCTCTTTGAGACAAATATTTAATTATGCATTACCATATCAGTGAGCCCAAAGCCTTTGAAACCAAAACAAGCCAATGGCCTGGGTTAGCTGGGAATCAGCAGAGCCTTCCCAACACAATCCTGCAGGAGCTCTTGGCAAAAGCATCCCAGTGCAGCTTCATCACACAGGCTGCTAGTGAGGGGAAAGAGCTCAAGGAGGAGGACACTAATAGGAGAAAACAATAATTGGCTCTGGAATTGGTGTTGGTGACATAGCTTTGGGTTCAATGGGACCCTGTTTGTGGATTTGCAGCTGCTTTGGAGAGTTGGGATCCACCACATAAGGGGAGGGAGGATGTGACCCACAGTCCTGTGGGAGCAGAGGTCAGGATTGCTGAGGAAAAGGACATGGGGTGATGGGCAGGAAGGGTTCCCAAAGTCATCAAAATTGGGTGTGGGCAGGGTCACGTTCAGACCTGGAAATGAGCAGGGAAGTGCTCACCAGGCACAACCAGCATGAACAAATATCCCAAATCCTCTGCAGAACTGAACATTCTGTGGTGCTAAATGCACAAAGTACAAGGAATAAACCTGACCAGTTAGAGATCTGTGTGAAGTTGCAGCGCTGCAATTTGTTGGCATCATGGAGATGTGGTGTGTTGGCTCCCATCATGGAGTGTTGCCTTGGAGGGATGCAGGCTCCTTGGGAAGGACAGGATAAGAAAATGAGGAAGAAGAGTTGCCCTTTATGTGAGAGAGCAGCTGGAGTGCATGGGATGCTGCCTGGGGATGGATGAGAAGCTGATGAGCAGTGGGTCAGGATTAAAAAGAGGACAGGCAAAGTGCATGAGGCCCTTTACAGACAGGAACAACCTCACCATTTGCAGGCTCTGGTGCTCATGGGGGATTTCAATATCAGCTGAAAGGACAGCACAGGAGGGCACAAATATTCCAGGAGGTTCTGGAATGCATTGAGGATAACTTTGTGGATCTTTGGCAAGATCTCCAGATGGCCAGAAGAGGTTTGTCCCTGCTAAACTTTCCTTCAAACTTGTCATGGTAGAAGAAGGATTCTGCAGCCAAAGCATCCAAGGATGCTTGGCACTGAGAGAAGTAAATTATGTCAGAGGTGATTGCAACAGCAACCATCACTCCTTTCCATACTCGTAGAGAGATGGCCACTCCACTGAGGTGTGAGCTCCCCAACAGTCTGACACATTCCCAGTATTTCACACTGAACCCCTCTGTTTGATATGTGCTAGCGTGTGCTTTCATTGGCTGTACTGGGATATGTAGGCAAACTTACATGGAGTCAGTTTTGGGACTCATATTAGGGAGAAGAGAATCCCTAAATCCTCAGTTCCTCTGAAGAAAGTGTCAACAACACGGCTGCCAATATTTATGTTGCAACCTGATGAAAGCAAGTGCATATTTGTCCTCTTTTGTTAGGCTTCTGTTTGTCTTGTAACTGAGAATAAAGATGACCTGAATAGGAGTTAATGGTTTGGTTTGGGTTTTTTTTTTCCCATAGCAAAAGGAAATGCTGTTTGTGTTCTAGAAGAGCTGTTATTCCATGCTACCTGTGTATGTAACCTAGTAGTTATGCCAGAATAACACTCAAAACCTACATCCCTTATCTAAACTTCTCTGATTCATCTTTCACCACTTCTATCACTGTTGCCATTCTAGCACTTTTCTCAAACCCACAAGGAAAAATCCACATTGTTCTGAAAGCATTTTGCACTTTTAAAAATGCCTCCTTTCTGACTCTTCTGAGCAGTTTTGGAGCCAAGCTTTGTGTATCTGTAACCTCCCAACTCCCTAGAATGAGAAAAGATCCCAAGCTCACATAGTGGCCACGTATTTTAACATTGCAAGAACAGAAACACAGGAAGGAATTTACCTCTCTACCTCTTTGTCCAGAACAAATGCAGACAAATCTATCTTCCCACAGCAAATCTCCCTGGCTAAAGGAATCATGGAATCATAGAACAATCTTGGTTGGAAAGGACCTTAAAGGTCAACTGGTTCCATCCCCCTGCCATGGACAGGGACACCTCCCACTATCCCAGGTTGTTCCAAGCCCCATCCAACCTGGCCTTGGACACTTCCAGGGATGGGGCAGCCACAGCTTCTCTGGGCACCCTGTGCCAGGGCCTCCCCACCCTCACAGGGAAGAATTTTTTTCCTACTAAACCTACTCTGTTTTAGTTTTAATCCATTCCCTGTTGTCATGTCACTCCAAAATAATCTCTCCATCTTTCTTGCAGGCTCCTTTCAGGTACCTGAAGGCTGCATTTAGGTCACCACAAACCCTTCTCTTTTCCAGTCTGAACAGCCCCAGTTGTCTCAGGCTTTCCTCTTAGGAGAGGTGCTCCATCCCTCTGATTAACTTGGTGGCATCTCAGAACAGATCAATGTCCTACTGTGTCAAGCTTAAGACTTCCTCTGACTTTTTTTTTAGACCAATACTTATCCAGACTTAGACCTTGATGCTACTTAGTTTTCACTTCACTTGACTCTTGAAGTCTGGGTTTTTTATATCTAAAAATAACTGTGTGAAAAAAATTCTTAATGTGATCTAAAGTCAATGCTCCCTCACTTAACAAACATCTCTGCCTGGTATCTGTCAGGCTGGAGCCCACAGACCTGAAAAAAGTAAAAACATGGCAGCTGCTGCTTTGCTTCAGTCAGATTCAGTCCTTGAGTGATGCTGCCATTCACTGATCTGCCACATTGTCACTTATTGCCTAGTGATGGAAACAATAGCAATTAACTTCCTTCAAGGGAAAAGATATTTGCATGAATGCAAGTGGGTTGCTTATTTTGGAAGCTTTGGAATATGGGGAAGTTTTTTTTCAGTTTTTTGGGGATTTTTAAAAATCCTTATTGTTTTTTCCTTTGGAATCAAGTCCACTTTGTTGCCTTTCTGACCTGAAGGCTGGTTTGACATGTAAACACTGTCAAGGGGGCCCATCAGCACATCCTCCTCCAGTCTGACTGCCTGGATGGCACAGCCAGGAGTGTCTTGTCAGACTGCAAACTGAGCTGGGAAATCATTCAACTGCAGCCTTAACTAAACCCTCCCAAGTTATGTGTCTTGGCTTGGAACACCTGCAGAAAATGAACACATCCTGAGAACAGTCCCCAAATACCTGAATGTAACAGCTTTAATGTCTCTGATCCATTGAATGTGGTGTGCAAAGTCTCTCATTTGGGTAAGGTTCCTAAGTGATCTCAGAGGAGGCTGTTGTGGGAGTGTGCACATTTATGTTCTTACTGGCTCCTGATGGATGGGGAAGTCTTCTCCCAGCTGTGTTGCTTCCAGCCACTTGGTAAGACCTGGAATTATGTGTCAGTACAGAGCCCATGCAGGAAGGGCACACTGGGGTGTTTCTGGGTCATGTATGATCTATTCCACTTCCCATTCACTTCCCAAGAAACTTCCCATTTCTTTGTTCCCCTTCAGTATAAGCCCTGTCATCAGTTGTGTTTTTGCTAAGTCTAACAAAGCTTTATTGCAAACCACCCCAGCTGCTGAAATTGTGTGGTGTTCCTGTCCTTAATGGCCTTGTAGGCCACAGTTTGAAAGTCATGGTCACTGGGTCACTGGCACAGGGTGCACAGAGAAGCTGTGGCTGCCCAACCCCTGGAAGTGTCCAAGGCCAGGTTGGATGGGTCTCTCTGATCAACCTGGCATAGTGGAAGGTGTCCATGGCAGAAGGTTAGAAGGAGATGATTTTTAAGTGTCTTCTAAGCCAAACCAATCTGAGATTCTGTGTTGTGTTCTATACCACTTGCCTTTCCCTGTTTATCTGGAATGCAGCAGTGGTGGCCTCCACTGGGCAGCTCTCTGGGCAGGGCTGGGCAGCCTGTAAGGTGCTCAGTGTCATGTGAGGCACTGCTTGGTGAGCCCTGCTGTGACAGAGTTGTTGGAGCCCAGTGTGTGCTGCTGTGATCTCTGACCGACTCATTTTACTCGAGATAACAAGCAACACAAAAATTGCATGAGCTTTCATGTTTCTCTCCTCCTTCTGCTCTCTGAGAGTGTGGTTTTTGTGTCATCCATTGCATGAGGACTCTCACACTTAGCTCCAGTGCTGGCAGTGTGGGTAAAACAGCACATGCTGCTTTACAAGGAGAAGAATAATGGGCGACTCTAGGCTTGCAAATTTACTAACGCCTAAAGATTTGTCTGCTGTGTTTGTTTCTGTGTTTGACCCTCATAATGTGATTGGGTTGGTATAATTACAGTTAATGAGCCAGCTAATTTTGTACAAGAAGCAAGGCTCTTCCTTCCACGAGGTTTATTGCCACCCGTAGGATTCTTCTCACATCAATTTATCCAAAGCAGTTTTTGGGAAGTTGGAACTGCTGTGGTCGCAGTTCCTGATAATGCTGCAATTGAGCAGTAAATGTCAGAAAGGCAGAAGCTGCCCAGGTGGGTGGTTTATTTCTGCTGGGAGGTGCAATACTCTGCTGGACTGTTTGGGAAACATGACTGGAGCAGTTTAAGTAAATCAAACGAGACATGTAAAGCAAAAGAGGTCAAGCAAGTTGTAAATATCAGTGACCTTACTTGGTAGGTAAAATATATGATCTTTCCAAGACAGCAAGCAGAAATAAAATATATTTATTTCTATGAATCCACACCCCTACCAACCTTATTTATTCCTGTGACAAACTCAGATTGAAACTTCTTTCATCAGCAATAGGACTGGACAGCTCAGCTGTGTGATGGAAAGTGAGTTTTGTGTTAATTAGAGACACAAGTGGACTTCTGAAAATGCTGCATGCAAATGAAATTAAGGGATTTATCCAAACTGTGTAAATTCATGAGCTGTATTTCAGGAAAAATATAATTTTGATCTTTACTTCTTTGTTTTTTTAATTTATTTATTTGCAAATTTAAAGAAACATCTTTTATTTTTCTTTAACTTGGATGCCTTATAGAAAAAAAACCAAAGAAAAAGAAGTGTTATCCAGAGAAGTTATGGACTCCCCATCCCTGGAAGTGTTCAAGGCCAGGTTGGATGGGGCTTGGAGCAACCTTGGATAGTGGAAATTGTCCCTGCCCATGGCAGGAGGTTGGAACTGGATGATCTTTAAGGCCCCTTCCTGTGCAAGCCATTCCACGATTCTCTAATTCTGTTAGAAGAAAGGGTGTGCTACAGGCAACTATCTGGAGTTTCCCATACAAATCTATTTGTTTTGTTCTGTAGATTGCCTTCACTGATTATTTTGGGAAAAACAGTAAATCTGACAAACTCAGAAATTTCTTCACAAAAAGAACCAAAAACCCTCATGTTGAAATAACTTTTTTTAATCAGAAAAATAAGGAAATGGAAAAAAAAAACCCAACCAAATTGAATCAGGTCTGTTGCTGTGATATAATATCCTCACATGTGCAAATTTTGTGGGTTTAAAGATAGAGCCTTGGGTTGATTATCCCAGAGCATCATATGGGAATTAAGGATGCCCTGGATGGGTGGCTGAGAGTGTGCAGTGGCCACTGAGTCCAGAACATGCACCTTCAGGAGGCTCTTCATATGCTGACTTCTCCTGTGGCCAGCATCAGGAATTTGAGGCCACTTGTCTCTCTTTTCTGTAAGAAAGAGCAGTTCTTTGCTTTGCAAATACCACAGTGATAATATTTCTGCACTCTGCCATTTAGCACCGAGCAGATGATAGGAGGTGCCTTGTTCCCTGACAGGACATGTTGTTTTCCACTAGATACACACAGGACAGTGTTTGAATTTTAAATCCCTGGGAGACATATCCTGGCAGGCATGGCAAACCCCTGGCAGGGCAGTACCATTTCTCAGCACATCCATATGTAGCAGATGCTTGACATTTCCAAGATGCATTTCAAGGACAGTATAAATCATTCAGGAGAAAAAGTGCTGTAAATTTATGCTGGTGTTTGGCCATTGCCCTGTAGCCACTTTTATTCATTCAGACCAAGGGGTTTGGGCTGTTGGCTGAAGAAAACCAACAGGAAGAGCTGGTTGTGACATTTTAGGGTACTTTAAATACTCTTTCCAGGCCTGCCTGGAAAATGGTGCTGACTGGTTGTTCAGTGCCTCAGTCCTTACCTCTGAGGGTTGTGATGTGTTGTTGTGTGGAAGAATTAGAGATATACTAAAATCAGACAGGAAAGTAGGTTCTATCTGCCTTTTTTTGGAAGCAATAACCACAGCTCCTAATGACTCAAGAGCTGAAAATTGTATTTTCTTGCACCAATCTAAGCCAGTGTGACCCATTTAGCCTGAGTTTAACATGTGAGCACGATTATTTTATAAATCCTCTCATGTGCCGAATTTATAACTCAATGTTTACATTGAAGTTTGCAAATGACTAACCCTGAGCCATTTTAAACTTTGCTTTGGAAGAATTGTCATAGTTTTCCTTCCCTTTAACATCCACAGTTCTGTCTGCACTCAGCCTGAGGGTTTTTTGTTCATGGAATGACACTCACTTAAAACTTCCCAAGTACATGGCAATTCGAATGGGCAAAATTCATTTTCATGCTGAAAGCAATTTCCCTCCAAACTTGGCTTTTAATTAGGAAAGAAACCTTCATGCATTACCAAAATACTCCTTTTTTTTTTTCCTTTTTCTTTTTGCTGTGCCTCTCAGTATGCTATATTGATTATTTTTAGCCAGAAGTTGTAGCGATAAAAGAGGGTTAAGCTTTTTAAAGTACTAAAAATAAAAGCATACTATGAAAACCTGAGGGGGCCCATTTTGGCTACTGCCAAGTGGGAGCATTTAAAAATTCTCATTCATGAGCTCACTTTCCTGTCTTTCAAGTGGTTTAGCTGAAATTCTGCCTTGTGAAACCAACCCACTGCTGCTGCTGTAAAAATTCAGGTCATATGAGAGATTCCTTGAAAGATTAGGTCAAGGCCCCCACTCCAGCCCCTGTCACTCCAGTAATTTCCCAGATAAGATTCCTGTTGGTCATTAGAAGCACTTGATCTCAGGACACAGATAAATAGCTGGGTAGTTGAAATATACCTCTTGGGATCATCATTATTTCCATCTCTGTGTGATAAATGTGTTATAAAATCATAAGAAATTGAATCTAAAACCTGGCTAGCTCTGTCAGCTTCGTTACTCCTACTGCAAGGTTATGTTTTAGATGAAAAATTATAAACATTTTCCTAATTCTCTGATGTATTTGGCTGCAAACACCATCTGCTTTGGTGCAGCCCTGTTCCTCAGTTTACCAAAATATCAGTCGCATCCCCTTAGGATTTTTGTTTTCAAATTGCACAATAAATTTGTCACCAGGGTCTGAGGGCAGAAAGTTGTTGTGGGATTCAGTTTCTTTGAGAAATTCCAGACCCAGGGCTGGATTATCTCATCTGTTTGGGAGCTAAGTCACTGCCCCTTCATCCCAAAGCCACAAGGAAAGGAAAAGGGAGATCCCTCCTGCAGGTTTTTTCAGCCTACTGAGGATCCTGCCACCCTTGTCTCCCCATCCCCAAGCGAGGTAACTTGGCAAGGAGCCTGAAAGTGGCCAGGGTGAGTCCTGAACCATCACTAGTTCAGCAAAGATTCACTGAAATGTCTGTCGATGACATATTCATCATTGACTTCTTAACATCATTGACTTATTGCTTGTTTCTTTGTGAATTGAGCCAAATTCTCTTTCCTCTCCTTGCTTTCCTGTGTTAATCAGCAGAAATATCTAGTTAAATTGCTTTACAAATTTACATCTCATTACTGTAGAGTTTCAGAGCTGGTTTGGTGGTTTTATTCATTTGTTTTAGTTTTTCCCCTGTGCCTGAGGATTACAAGTTGCTTCAAAAAAGAGAGTTTACATGGGAGGTTTACTTATTCCAAGGCTGGTATTCCCCCACCAGGAGAAGGGGTGAGCAGAAAGAGTTCTCTGCCTCCCTCTGTAACATCCATCGACTCACACAGGACGTGGAGCACATGTCCTTACTTGGGAAAGCTTCTGCTGGGAAAAACCCTCGATGATGTTTGCAAGAACAGTGCCCAAGGTATGGTTCTCCCATTCCATGGAGCACTAAGGGGGTGTGCACAGTGTTTAATTTTATCTAACAAAGGCAAATCTCCTCAGGCCTCCCCGTGGGCAGCGGAAAGCGTTGGGTTCCTCTGGAGGGCCTTTTAAGGGAGCTAAATTAAGCTGCTTCTATGATTTCCTTCTTCCCCAGGAGAAGCACAGACAGATTACTCTTGTTTTAGGAGGATGTATTTAATACATTTCTCCTCTGTAGCTCCTCTCTGCCTAAATGATTAATTTTCTGAGGCCAATCAGGCTTTAAAAGACGTTGAGCAGTGAAGGGTGTCTGCACTAAGATCCAGAGAAACATTACACATGAGCAAGTTCTGTTACACTGATTAGGCACTTGGGGTTTTGCTCTTTTTCTCTTGGTTTTTTTTTTCTTTGCTTTGCTTTTTAAAAATTTATTTTATTTTGAGTCATTATAAGGGCATAATTACATTAACAGACTTTAACAGTGTTTCATTTAAAATGGCAAAACCTGAATGCAACCCCTTTCCACCAATTATCTGCAAACTCTCATTTCTTTGCCCACCACAAAAGTGGCAAGATTAATTCCTGTTCTTTTCTTTAGAAACAAGGAATAAATCACTTGAAACTTTTGTGGCATGTCTTAATCCAGCTCCTGATACGATTAATTGAAGAATTTCCATTGGTTTTATTAAGTATTAGAGAAATCCCTGGAACTTTATTCTCCAATCTCTACCTGAGGTTGAATTCTCTTGATCATGTTCATGCACTCTGTGGTGTATTTTGTGCTCAAACCCACCCAGAAACAGACCAAGGGCACATCTTCCACTGTGGGCAGAAACTGCTGGCTGCACATCTCTTGGGGGACAAGATGCTCAAGATTTCCAATATTTCTGCTGGAAAAACAAACCCCTTTTTGCAGGTTTTGTACCATAGGTGTCTTACTTTCTAAGCACGGTCAGGAGTGAAAGTTAATATTTGTTTTTGATGGAAGTGGGGATGTTCCAGCTGTGATGTGTTGCTGATAATCTTCCTTTTTCAGTCTCATTTTGATTCCTCATGGTTCCTCCAGGCTTCCCCCAGTGCCAGACATAGCAATGTAGGGTGAGATTCTTCTCCCTTAATTTTAGATTCCGGCAATTTGTCTCAGTCTGACCATTTTACAGACCTCCACTGCAGCTGGGGAATGTGGTCCAGGAGTTTGGCTCATGGTTTGTTTAATCTGATCAGCTCCTGGAGAGTGGGAGGAATTGCACACCCTGTATTTGCTCTCTGTGATATTGTCTGAGATGATTTGATCTAGAACAGACACCTGGGCATGGTCAGTAACCCACATGGACCCAGATGAATCTTATCCCCGAGCTCTAATAATGAGATAATTCCAGGTGCCATGTCCCTTGTGTAATTTAACTCTAATCTAGCCAATTTATTAGTCTTGAGCTGCTTTCATTTCACTTCCCTGTCGCTCTTCCCATTGATTTCAGTGGGAATGGGATGAGAGGTAGCCTCCATCCTCTCAGGGGACATGGGGAGGGCTGTCAGTCATTCTGCCTCAGAACAATAGGTTGGATGTTCATCAGAATGGGTGTTGGTCCCACTTCCCTGCAGAACTACAGGTCACAAACGAGGGGCTGCTCCTCTCTTTATGCTCTTGAGTTGCTAAATTGCTGAATTGGTGTTGGTGTAAAGCTTTTGTTTTCGGTTCACACCCTGTAATTATCTTCTGTTCTTTTAATTTGCAGACAGCATTGAAGCCAACATTGAGAACTCTTCTTCTAATGTAGAATCAGCCAATGAGCAGTTGGCAAAAGCAAGTCAGCACCAAGTAAGTGGGACTAAAAAACCCTACAAATGCTTTCAGGAATAGGATTTACAGTAAACAAAACACCTGGCAGCTGTGAACCACTGGGCACATGGATTTGTGCTACCTGGAAAGATGATAAAGCATATTCTAAGTAGGAGCTAAACTTTTATATAGATATAAATAAATAAATATATATATATATATACACATATATATAATTACTGTAGCACAGACAATTTGCTTTAGAGTAGTCATTAAGTGATCTGCATATTAAACAGACATTTCCCAGTAGGAAAGTCAACAATTAGCTACTGTTGTTCTTGGAAAGACACCATAAAAAGAACATCATTTAAGTGCATATGTGCTTCTGTTTGGTGTGTTTCCCTATTATCAGGCAACAGTAGTTTAGGAAAACAACTTGAGTTGTCTAACAGCATGATGTGGTTGGTGAATAATGGCTGTGGTGGTGGTGTTCAGCACTTTTCAAAGGCAATTTGAGGGATTTTTTGTGAATTGGTTTTTCTTTTCTTCATTGGAGCAGGGATAAAACACACACACACACACACACACATTAATCTTTTTGAAAACAGCTTGCCTGGAAAGAACTCTTCAATGTTTATAGTTGGTACTTTCCAGGGATGAAGGGGAGTGGGGGAGTGAACAAAGAAAAAAATGTTACCAACTGCATTGTGACTGACAATGAAACCTGGTGGTTTTCTTTTCTTCCTCAAACATAAATTGGTGATTTTCATGTGTCTGGAGTTTTGACAAAATGTAGCTGAGGTCTGTGAGAGCACAGAGTGCCTGTTAGTTGGTCCAGTGAACTCTGAAGCTCTGGGGCAAACCTCCAGACCAAGGGAATAAGACTCTCAGGCATTTTACTCTGATGTAATGGAGTGATGTGATTTTAAAATTATCTATAGCTCATTTTCTGGTGAAACACATTGTCCCAGTTTTGAGTTATGAGTTTTGTAGAACTTTGATATTGCAGAAAATAAGCGTGGTCTTCAGCTAGATTTTGGTTTTTAAGGTATATATATTCAAGATAATGTGTGTCACCCTGCATGTAATCCTGCACTCACTTTGAAAATAACTTGTTACATACCACATGAAGTCTAAAATGAAACTGGAATGAATTTAAAACTTGACCTGACTGTAGAGCTGATTGCAAAGCTGCAAATGAGTTAATGATGACTTTGGCTAAGAAGGTCAAAGAGGAGTCAGGCAGAAAATGAATGCAGCAGAGTCTAAAGGATCTGCTTTCTTCAGCCAGCAGGAGTTGCTGAAATAGTCTGCCCAGACAGGAGGCCCTTTTTTTCCTCAAATATGTTCATCAGGATAAAGTTAGAGCCAGTTTTAGTGATGCAACCCCTGCTAAGGGCATAGATATGAATTGATTGGTGTACATGAGAAAACAGAGTCTCTCTTGCACTTGAAACAAGCCCATATAGACAAATACCACTGAGAAGACTTCATCTGCTAAAGAAAATGTGCAGTCCAGATCTCCTGTGGAGCACAGGGAGCTGTCCTGTACCCTCCTGGATGTGGATCACCAGACAAACACATGTAAACCCAGCTCACCCTCTGTCACCTTTCTTGTGAGGTTCCCTGGGATGTGACCAGAAAATGAGGTGACATTTTTGTCACTTCCACTGCTGTTCTGGGGCTGGTCAGATTGCATGTGATGCCTCATGTGTTATGTGTCACAATATCTGCTCATCTTACACCCAAAGGGACACTGTTCCCCTGGTGTGACAGGGAGGGCCCTGATCCCACAGCCCTCATGCTGTAGGGAGGAATTCTGGTGCCCCTTGCATCCATATGGATAATGCAGCCTGAGTACAGCTCATCCTCCTGGGTGGTTTGCCTGGTTTTGGCTGCTTTGGAAATACCTGGGATGGGTTTGGGAGGGTGATCAGCCCGATGGCCCTGTGGGTGAGCTGCTTTCAAGGTGTGAAAATCTCTCTGCCAGAGATTTACAGACTCTAAATTCTGTCTGTGCTCATCTGTGCTGCTCAGGGATCAAAGGCATGGAGTGTTTCTAAAATCTCACTGAGCAGTTTTCCTCTTTTTGTTAAACTGCTAATACATGAGTATATTTGCTTGTTACTTATGTTACAGTGTGATTATCCTGTAAATGCAGACTGGCTTACAAACATTTGTTATTTATTACTGTTTATATGTATATAAACGTGTGTGTGTGTATGCAGTATTTTTATTAGTCTGTGTAGTGTTTTTATTAGACTATCAACAAATGTATACATAAATTGAGAAATCAGAAATGTCAACATCGCTGAAACATTCAAGTTTAAGACCTTCTGTGGAACTTAATGGAGGGATTTCTGTCAGGAATAATGATTAAGTGGCTAGTTATTTAACACAATGTTTGCAAGTAATCCATGCAGTCACTTCAACAGCACAACTTGGGGAACCAGTCCCAACCTGCACATTAACATAACAAAGCACCAGCAAATAGTTTTTCCTTAGCTACTACAAAATAAGGCATTTAGGTTCCTTGAAATGATAGAAATGTTAAAAAAAGAGTAAATATCTTCATGCTGAGCTCCTTTGTCTGCATTTTAAATTTGGTGAGGTGCTCCTTCCTCTTGAGATGTGTGTGCTAACAGCACTGTTTTATTACTTGGAGAGAATTCTCCTGTGCCCCATCTAAACTCTAAAAGATTAAGTGGGAGCTGTCAGAGCTTTGGAATAAAGATTTATATATATATATATGCATTAGCAGGTTTTTTTTCCTTTAATTTTAAATTATAATTGCAAAATAACTGTTTGTGCTTTAACTTACTTTTACTACAGGTAGCAGTTAAGCTGGGCCACTGCATTATCTGTGGGAGCACATGGGGTCAAAATGCAGATGAAAGCAATAAGAGTTGAATATTGATACAAGAAGGAGAGGAACAGAGGTCTTTTTTTCCATATGAAAACCATGCTGGTCACAGAAATGTGACAATTTTACTTTTTTATCCTACTTTCTCGAGAAAATGTGAGTTTGAAAAAATGACTGAGGTGAACAAATCTGGTAGGGAGAAGCCAGCAGAAGTTATCTCTTGCACTGGTCTGGTTTTAATGCCTTTGTTTTTAGTGAGGGTCTCATTTCTCTTGGGCCTCAAGCAGGAATGATGACTCTTGCCATTAATACCAATGGCCCAGATTTGCATCTTGAAATTTCCCCAGAGAAAAGAATTCTTCAAAACAACAATTTAAACTTGGGTGAAATTGCTCTCTGGAAGAGAGGGATTTATTGGAGCAGATAGGAGTGTGTTTGGTGGTGATGTGTGTTTAAGTGTCCAAACCTCCTTTCCATGACTCATGAGGAGAAATTGCTTTCAGCACATCTTGTCTCATCTCACAGGTGATGTCTGACACAGGTAGGTCTGGTAGCTGCTTCTTGGGACAGGTCTGTTCTCTCTTGTTTGTCCATTAAATTCAGATTATTTCAATTATACCACAAATATTTCAAAGGAAATTTAATCCCATGCCTATCACCTGTCTCGTTATTGGAAAAAAGGGAATATGTAGACACCCAGCCTACCTTTGAGGTGGGTTTAGGTGGGCTGGACATCACACTAAAGGGATGGCTTTTTACTTTGCTCACTTTGCTCAGAGTGAGCTTCCTGCAGGTGGATTGAGAAGGAGAAAAAATAACCAACACAGACTCCATGGGTACATGTTAAACCAGTAGCTCTTTTTTTATGCAGAGTTTGGCCTAAGTTCATCTTGGCCTCACTGACTGAAGCTCTCACTGACTATGCTGACTGCTGAAGCTAATTTGTTTCAGAAGAGCTGCTTGTGTTGCTCTGATTAATGCTGGTTGCTTTCCTTCCCTGTATGCTCCGTGGAAGTCAAGCTAATTTGGATTCACTGGCACTGCAAAAGCAAACAGCAGTTCAGTGACCCACTTGTGCAGTCTAAGAACAGTGAGTTTCTTTCCAGTAAAGAAGCAATTCCTGGGTCTGACTTTCATGGGTACACAGAGGGGCACTTTGAAGGCTGGAGCTCTAAGGAAAAAAAGCCTCCTAAATCTGTGATATTTGCAGAGATCTTATTGCCTGGGGACCACTGATAAGGGACTGTCTTCAGCCTTCGTGCAAATAACTCATTGGTATTTTAACAACAAAAGAAAATTTGAGTTTCAAAAATCACCCTCTCAGAGTCTTTGATATTTTTTGGCATGGTAGCCCCTCAAAGCACTTGTTGCTTATAAATATTGTGACAATGAAGATCATCTCCTCCTCTTCACTCTGGATATGCCCTAAGACCTTGTCCTTTGCTGCCATTAAATAATTGTAACCTTAGTTTTATAATTAACAGCCAACTGGCACCATGATATGATGGGATTGCACCCTGACATGTGCAGCAGTCATCCAGCAGCTGCAAAGCCAGGGGCACCAGCGTGGTTGGATTATCCTGATGCTGGAGCACGTCCAGAGAAGGGTAATGGATCTGGGGAAGGGTCTGGATGAGAAGGGGCTGAAGGAGAATTTCTGCATGGAATGGGTTCCAAACACTGGAATGGGCTGTCCAGGGTGGTGTTGGAATCAGCATCCCTAGAGATGTTCAAGGAATGATTGGAGCTGGCACTTAGATGACAAGGTGGTGATCAGCCAAGGGTTGGGTTCCATGGGCTTAGAGGTCTTTTCCAACTTAAAGGACTCTGCAGTTCTGTGATCTCCTAGGAGCAGAAAAGGCTGTGTACTCCTTGGGCAGATTTGTGACAGATGCCACTCCTCTGCAGCCTCCAAGATGCAACATAAACCATCAGCCTCGTGCTGCTGTTTGTCCATGTCTGTCCCCATGGTGAGCATGGCTGAGTTTGCAGCTCCTCTGGACAATTAACCCTTGGAAGTTTCATTCAGGGGATAACAGAGCTATTCTTTCTCCTGGCAGCTCCTGCTTGTGAAAGTGATGGGAGCTGAATTAAAGCTGCAGTAGGAACCTGGGGCTCTGTAAGGACTCCAATCAAAAGCCATTACTGAACTGATTGTTTAATTACACAACTGAGCCTTAATTCTCCTCTTCAGAAGAAGAAGGAAACTTTGCCACCATCCAGAATCTTCATGGTTCTGTACCATGAACTCCAGTTAGGAAAAGAACTCCTACACAAATTGCTTGAATCTCTCAAAGCACTTTGCAGACCCTCTCTACTTTCTGTTTCTCAGTCCACAGCAACACAATCACACCAGTTCAGTTCAGGAACCTCTGCCTGGGCTTCCCAACTCAGATTGAACTTCTTCAACTTCAAAGCAATTTCTCTCTATAGCACTTGTTTCTATTCCACCCCTTCCCTCTCCTGACAAGCAGTATTTTTTTCCATTTTTGCTGCCAGTTGCAGCCTCCCAGCTCTCCCCTGCTGAAGCATGGCTGCCAGCACCACTGCTGCCTCAAACATTCCCTTTTAATGATCCCAGTAATCTGCTGGTTGCTCAAAACCTCCCACAAAAGGTTATTTGCCTGTATTGCCTGTCAGATGTGCCCTGACATGGTCTGTATCTCTACAGAGCCTTGAAGGAACTCCTTGCTGCTGCAGGACTGCCCCTTCCTCCAGGCTCCTTCTGTCTTGGAAGCATGGTCTGGGCAGCAAGCAGATCTGTGTGGGGCAGTGCTTTCAAAAATTAAATTGAATCACAGAATCATTTAGGTTGGACAAGACCACTGAGATTATCTGGTCCAACCATTAACCCACCACTGCCAGGTCCACCACTAAACCATATCCCTAAGTGACACATCTTGATGTTTTTTAAATGTCTACAGGGATGGTCACTCAACCAGTTCCCTGTTCCAGTGGTTAACAACCCCTTCAGTGAAGAATTATTTTTCCTAATATCCAATCCAAACCTCCCCTGCCACAACTTGAGGCCATTTCCCTTTAATCTGTGACTTTTTACCTGTGAGAAGAGACTGGCCCCCAGCTGGCTACCCCTTCCTTTCAGGGAGCCATAGAGAGCAGTAAAGTCATCCCCAAGCCTCCTTTCCTTGAGGCTGAGCCCCCCCTCAGCTGCTCCTCACCACACTCGTGCTCCAGACCCTTCCCCAGCAGCATTTGGTTGGGATAAAACTTCTGCCTCCTTTTTCCCTTGCTCACTGGCTCTCTATGAAGGGCAGGCTGAGTTTTCAGATTTAAGAGTGCTCTGTTTTGAAGCAGCTTCTGTCTGTGGGTGTTTTTTTGCTGTATTTTAATGCAGCCATTTACAAAACAGCTGCTTTCCATGGGAAGTGCTGTTCGAGTCAGCGCCAGTCCGTGTGATAAATGAACTGTGTGAATGCAGCAACTTAACCTCAGCAAGATCTGAGCCACAACATTTATTTAAACCTCTCTTTGTTTTCTGTAAATAAGGGGTCTGTGTGATCAAATGTTTATTAAGAAAGGGGTTGTTTAGAGCTTTTGGATATCATGCAGTTGGGTGATCCTGTGTGTAAAGTTCTTAATCACAGGAGAACATCTCTTCATTTGTACCATCCAAAAGGGAGAGATGCCTGATCCAGGTAGTAGCTTAGTCTTTTTTTTCCTTTATTATAAAACACCAACTGTGAAATTTTTGGGAGAAAAAAAAAAAATCCACTGTGAGCTTATTTTTTATTTAAGCACAAACCATTCAAGGAGGAAGTGGAAGGGGCACAGGGGGAGAAGGGAAGGAACCCAGCGGAGGTGATGAACATGCTTTGAGGGATGGAACTCCTCTCCTGTGAGGAAAGGCTGAGAGAATTACAAGTGTTCAGCCTGGAGAAGAGAAGGCTTCAGAGTGAACTGACTGCAGCCTTTGAGGTAGCTGGAGGTGGGGGATACAACAAATTTGGAGAGGAACTTTAAAGGGCACAGAGTGATAAGATAATGGGGAATGGTTTTAAGCTGAGAGATGGCACATTTGGGGTGGATATTAGGGAGAAATTCTTCCCTGTGAGGATGGTGAGGCCCTGGCACAGGTTGCCCAGAGAAGCTGTGGCTGCCTCATCCCTGGAAGTGTCCAAGGCCAGGTTGGATGGGGCTTGGAGCAAGCTGGGATAGTGGGAGGTGTCCCTGCTCATGGCAGGGACATGAGTCTCTGGGGTTGGATGAGATGGTCTTTAAGGTTCCTTCCAACCCAAATCATTCAATAATTCTCTGTGATATGAAAAACTTGAGAGCAAGTTTAGTGGGGAGCCATTGATGATCAATCTGTCTTTCTCTGGTGAGAAGATGAGTAGGTAGGACACAGATTTTACTGGCTGTTCACTTTGGTGGAAGGCAGCACTGGGACTGTTCCAAGTTAAGATTTAAGAATATCAGTTGCACTCATTGTGGTGGCCTGCATTCAGTATTTCAAAGGCAAGAATTTTCTGTTTGAAAGCTCTGAACGAGTCTGATTTCTGACAATTCAGAGACAGAAGGAAATCACAGACTGTCCTTTTGTTTTTCTAATTCATTTGTTTAACAAAATCTCTTTCCAGGGTACAATTTCATTTTGAGGGGTCAGAGATTAAAAAGCAATTTTCCCTTGCTAGCAGCAGCATAAACCAGTGAGTTACATTTCTCTTAATGGCCTCATTTAACAGAGGAGTGAATGGAAATCCTTGGTTACTGACTGGAAAACCACACTTAGACTCATCTTTGTGCCCAGTGGCAGCACATATAATAAATTGCCCTGCTCAAAGGTCAAAGCTTTGAGAAATTGTATTAAACTTACTTCTTAATGGGCTAGGTATACCAAGGAGATGTATATCTGACTGGCATCCATGAAAATGAGGAACAGAATTTAAGTATCCTTGAGTCCCAGCTGTGTAGCCTGAAGTGTTATTGCAGTGGGCTGTGAGCTTGTCACATCTCATCAAGCAGCAAAATGGTCAAGCTTGGTCAGTGTTTGCACTGGAAACCTCTGCTGAAAATCTGCACATGCAGGCAGCAGGGTTCTCCTGCTCAGTTTTCCTTTCTGGCACAGGGACACTGTCCAGGCAGTGTCACCATTCCTCAGGTATTCCATGTTAAGTCACTGAAGGATCAGTGAGTCAGAGGAGGCCACAAAGATGCTCAGAGGGTTGGAGCTCCTCTGCTCTGAAGCTGGGCTGGGAGAGCTGGGGGTGTCCAGCCTGGAGAAGAGAAGGCTCTGGAGACACCTTAGAGCCCCTTCCAGTGCCTAAAGGGAATGGACAGGAAACCTGGAGAGGGAATTTTGACAAGGGCCTGGAGTGGCAGGACAAGGGGCGATGACTTTAAACTGACAAAGGGTCAATTTAGATTAGATATAAGGATGAAATTCTTCACTATGAGAGTGGAGCCCTGGCACATATCACCCAGAGAAGCTGTGCCTGTCCTGTCCCTGGCAGCATTCAAGGCCAGGCTGGACAGGGTTTGGAGCAACCTGGGATGGTGGAAGGTGTCCCTGCCCACGGTGGGGGGTTTGGAAGGAGATGATCTTTGAAGTCCCTCCCAAACCAAAACCAGTGGGTGATTCTAAAGATGCTACATTGGTTTTCAAAGCCACAGTGAAACTAATAATTGAATTCTACTGTGGGGACTTACATTCCAATTTCTGTGTCTTGATTTTTAACTTGATTTACTTGATGAGCACCAGTTTAAGAGTTGGTCTTTCCATAGGGACAGTTTAGGGACCTGCAGTCAGTATTGTGCCATCTCATCAGACTTGGTACTTAAAATTTAGGCAGCTGGAAGAAGACAGGCTGAGCTTCCTTTCCCATGTCTCTGGAAGGTTGTTCATCCTGATTCTCTTGGATATCGTGCCTCAGTCTGTGATGAACAGAGGAGGTGAACACCTTGCTTTCATGCTGACAGACAAGTACCTTCAAAAAGCACTTTACTGGACAGAGAGAGTTCGACTTCTTTGCCTAAAAACTAATATTTAGTATCCTTTTGTGCTGAGTAGAGAATCCTGCTGCCTTTCTGGCTTCTGCTATGGAAGGCTGTTGTTCCTCCCCAAATCACTTGTCACCTGTGCCAGCTGTGTTTAAATGTTACAGAGATCCTGGGGCATCTCCAATGGTCAGGAAGTAGCTGAGAAAGTAAATTCTTATTCCCCTGTTGTGCTTTAATAACCATATTGATCATGAAGGGAAAATGATAGGGAAGGAGAAAAAAGTTACAGAAAATGAAATTGCTTTTATTTCCATTTTGACAAAGCCTGGAAGCACTTTAATCAAAGGTCTTTTCCATATTCCTGAAAGAAATCACAGGCCTGGTAGGACACCTTTGTAGCACAGCTCTCAGGTCGTGGCCTGGCACTATCAGAAGTGGAGAATGGGAATTGTTATGTTCAACTTGTGCTCGAGAGGAGAAAAGAGAGTCAATTATAGTCTTTCTAAATCTGACTTCAGCAACATGCAAAGCCCTTGAAAACATTCTGAAATGTGGAATGAAAAGCAAGGAGTTCTGCGTAGGGTGGGACAATTTGGGACTTCATTTCACTTTGAAAGAGTCATTGCATATCTCTCTTTGTGAGGAAAAGAGATTTCCTTAGACAAAGGAACACTCTACTTTCTGGTCTTCAGAGAAGTATTTTCTACAATTCTATCACATGAGGGTTGTCCTTGTTTAGAAGATTCATGGGAGAGGAGGAGCTGCTGGGCCACAGCTTGCTCTTGTATGGCTAACTCTGATGTAGTTTAATTTTTTTTTTTACATCACACCCTGTTACGAGTTCAGGATCAGCAGCTCAAGCCTTTGACAAGATTCAGTCATTCCTATATTCCCTATGAGAGAATTAAGGGACTAAGGTTTTCTGTGGAATGAATTTAGGAGACCAGGAAACATCTACAGGAACCAGCTCCTTTTCATAAAGCACAACTTCATTACTATTTTTTAAGATGACTCTAGGAAAAACAGTTTACATGGTGGGTTGAAAATTCATTGTGATTTTTATGTCACAGTAAGTGCTGCATTTGATCCATTTTTTGGGGGTTTGGGTATATTCTTCATAGTTTTCCTTTTTTGCCTAGTGAGTCACAATGTACCATTCTTCCTGTTTACAGACATCAGTGCTGTCCATTTACAAGAAACAATACTTGCATCAGTTCTTTTTACTGTAGAAGACATTTTTCTTACATAGACTTGAAACATATAAAAAGTAAAATAAACTCTATTTGTGTTTATCTTTCCTCCTTAGAGTCTGTCCCAGTGGATATTACCCTTTTCCTGAAACATTTTTTTTTTGTTTAAGAGTTTAAAGAAAAGGAAATAATCTGTAACTTCAGGCTTTCACTGATGTCAAAGGCACATTAATGGAAGGTGAATAGAGCTTTATCCACTATACAGATCACATTTTCTGATTTAATATGACTGGGGAGAATTCATGAGCATGCAGGTAAGTTTATTTTTTTCTAAGCAGAGAAATCTTAAATTCTACTCCAAGCTTCCCCTGACTCTTCCCAGATGTACCTTTAAAAGGGTTTATTATTGAATATTGAGGAGTTATAAGGATGCTAATCTTGATCTTGTTTGAGGGATTGCAATGTTGTTAATACTAAGCCTTGTTGCTCCCCATCCAGGCAAGATTTAAATAGATCTGAAACAAGTGAAGAAACAATTAAACCTAATTTTTGGTGACTGTCAGCATGCCTTCCTTACATCCCAAACAGAAGAAAATCCAAGTGCTGCTTCTGTTTGCCACAACTGTGAACATGAACATGGAATTCATCATGGCCCAGCTGATGCACGAGGTGGGATCCACCTCCACTGCCTTTGGGTGTATCCAAATTAGGAATTCATCACTGGCTGTGTTGCCCAGGTGTCCTACATCCTCACTAGAGGTCTAGGAAGCATTTTTGATTTGATATGGCCCCTGGAAGATGGGGTCAGTGATTGGGGTCTGTTACAGCCTAAAACGTGTCCTGTGCCGTATCCCTGAGCTCCATGGGGATCCCACAGGGCATCTCATATCCAGATGTTGGTGTTTAGGTGGGAGTGAGCTGCACTGAGCTGGAGAGATCCCATTGCAGGGTGGTTTATTCTGCCTGGGTTGAGAACATAAGCTTTAGTTTCCTCAAAAATGAATTCTCTAATTAATTTGGCTTTAATGCGGCTTTAATTAATTTAATTCTCTATTAGATTAATTAATCCTAATGTGGCTTTTGTGTGAGCCTTTATTACATTAGAATAGGCCACTTTAATCTTCTGTCTGGTGCTGAGCACTCACTCTGAGGCACGGGGCAGCTGCTGAGGGCAGGGGAAAGCAGCAGCAGTGATCCAAGAGCTGCCAAGCCAGGCTGCAGAGGAGAGATTACAGAAAGAGTTGCTTAAGATAAAAAAGAAAAGATAGAGTTGAAGATAAAGGTCTCTTGGTACATAAAAGTCTGCCGTGAAGAGGAGAAGAATAATCACTGCTTTTTTTGTTTATTACAGTTGGGAAGAACAAGAAGTAAGGGACTTAGGCTGCAGCAAGAAAGAATCAGGGCTGATATTAAGAAAAGCTGTATAATGATAAGGAGATTGAAATATTTTATGGGGAGATTTCAGAGTCTCTAGCACTGGATATCTGTAGCAGTATCTAGTGAAACATATTTCAGAAATGGTGTTTGTATAATTGCTTTTACTGTTGCCTGTCAGATCACACTGCAAGGTCCAGTGTAAACAGGACATGTTCATATTGTATCACAAACCATCATTATCTAATCAGAAAATGCTGCAGTCGTGAATCATTCTTTGATTTTCATTCTCATCCTCCCCTCCTCCCCTGCTTTCTCCCCTCCAAAGAAATGTGTTCCTGCTAGGCACCAAAATCACTGATTTAATTTGACAAAGGTGGTGAGACTCAGAATTTTCTATCAGCTTTGCTTAGACTGGCTGTTGGGGACAAATCTGAGAATCACGGAATGGCTTTGGTTGCAAGGGACCTTAAAAATCATCCTGTTCCAAATCCCTGTTATGGGCAGGGACACCTTCCACTAGCCCAGGTTGCTCCCAGCCCCATCCAACCTGGCCTTGAACACTTCCAGGGGTGCGGCAGCCACAGCTTCTCTGGGCAACCTGTGCCAGTGTCTCACCACTCTCACAGGGAAGAATTTCTTCCTGATATCTCATCTACATCTACACTCCTTCAGCTTAAAGCCATGAAATCCCCTAAATCACTTTATCCAAGTATTTCCTGCATGGCTTCCAGGTATCCCAGATTTGTTCTCCGAATTATTTCCACAGAAGTGTAGTCAATAAAATCATGGTGTGTGTCCTCAGCAGTCCTTTGGATGAGGCAGCTGAGCCACACAGGCATTGACTTGGCATTTCTGGGAGCTGGGCTGGCATTGTACCCTCCTTTAAGTGTAACAGATAATCACCACATTTCACTTTAACAAGCTGTTGGAATTCTGAGTTCTGGTTATGTTTGATTAGCATCAGGGCTGGAAATAAGGCAGATTTATAGGAAGAGGGAAAATGAATGTGATGGTAGAATTCAGGAGGGAATGTATCCCTACTGCTGAATAAAATAAGGCCGGGGGCTGTCCTGTGAATCCAAGGCCTGGTTATGTCCTCATGATTAAATTATGAAAAAGAAACATAGAATGGTTTGGGTTGAAAGTGACCTTCAGACATCATCTAATCCATGTCCCTGCAACAAGCAGGGACATCTCCCATGCAGAAAGAGGACACCACCCAAGCACTCCACACACACTGGGAATGGTCACTGCCACAGGACCTGGGTCATTCCTTGGGAGAGGGGGACAGAGCTGCACCCACAAGAATGCATTGATGATGAAGAGCCACCATTTGTGCCTCTGCCTCATCCCTCTTTGAGTTACGAGTACAGAAGCAGCTGCTTTGTGCCAAAGTTTGTGCACAGACACTCTCTGCTTGTCTTCCCCTGGCCCCAGGGTTTTGTATGACCATGATTTAGGCCAGGTCTGATACACACCCCTCTGCATCCTTGGATTACACAGCTGTGAGATGCCTCCATGGGAGCAGCACCTCTTTGCCTGGGAGATACATTGAATTTCAGTCCCTTTTCCTTGGTCCCTGTCTGTGCTGTGCCATTGCTCTGCCCTCCTTGCCCATGCACTCTGCTGAACCCAATCCAACTCACTCATTTGCCTCTCTGTCTTGGCCTTGGATCTCCTTTATTTCCTCTCTGGAGGCCCCTGACCCTTGGGCTGACCCTGACTTCTGTCACTGGACCTGCTCTCCTGGTTTGCCTTCCCTGGAAGAGCAGCTTGGGCTTGCAGCTCCCTGGCAAAACAAAATAAAAATTCTCTTAATAAACTTAAGATGCATAAACTTACTGATCACTTTGAATGGTTTTTGGGAAAGTTGAGCCCAGTGTTCACCAGCTCTGGTAGTTGTGCTGTGAGTCACAAGAAACCTAAATTATACTTCTCATGGTCCAGTCCGAGATGAACTTTGTGTGCTCCTTGTTTGATTCGGTGCTTTTGGGTTTTTTCTGTTGTTTTTTGGGATGTATTTACAAAGAGAAGAAACATTTTTTGACCCATAGATTTTGAAATAGCTGTGGAGTGATCAGTGAGGATACTGAATAGCTCTTTTACTAAGGATGCTAATTTTCCTAATTTTCCAAAAGGAATTCTTAATTTGATAAGACAGGGGGTTTTTGGTGCTAAAAGATATAATAGAGTCAAAATAAACAGGGGACTGAAGCGCTGCTTGGACCCTTGGGCTCTGATAGAGACTAATCCCAAATAACACATGGAAACAAATCTTTTCCACCATGATCACAAAGGGGATGGTCATTAATTGTCTGACAGCCTCTATAAATGGCAACTCAAATTCACAACTTTTAGGAACAGATATGCTGGAGGACAAAGGAGGGATGACATATTTCTGTATCAACCTGGAAGTTCACTGTAGAGGAAAAAAGAATGCTGAATATAGGTACTGCTTGCATAAAGCCAAATTGTGTTGGCAGGGAAGACACTGAATTCTGGGTATTGCATTTAAAGAGGATTTAAACATAGCAGAGGATCAGCAGCAAGGCATAAAGTAAGACCTGAAGGTCCAAGGATTTGGAAATGAGAGCAGCATGCCCAAGACCATGGGGCAGATTGATCTGTGCAGTAGGAAATGAGAGCACAGAGAAATACAAAGCAGCAGAAGGATGTGAGAGACAAAGTCGAGCTTACTTTCTAATTTTTTTTTTTTTTTTTTTTTTATTTAAAATTTTTTNNNNTTTTTTTAATTTAAAGTTTCTCTCTAAATACTTGGAGTGTTTCATTGCCATGGATCTGGAGAATCATCATGGAATTGGGACAGGAATAATCTGGTATAAAGGAAGCAGAATACACTCCCCACTCTGACCATGCTGAGGCACGTTGTCTGCTCTCTCTCCCCAGCCCCAGATGCAGTGAAATGCCTGCTGTGTCTGTGGCACTCAGCCTGCTGCATCCATGACCATTTCCACAAACTCCCAGTGGATACCAGGAATTGGATTACTTCTCTGACACATATCCCAGCCTTTCTCAGCAGCACTGCCTTCAGCCACAGGCAGCGTGGGTGTTGTTTTATTGCTTTACTCTGATCTTCCTTGCATTTTAGCATCCGAAGCTAATTAGGATTGAACAGTAGAAAGAGGTTGTTGTGTTGGTGTTCTCAAGCAGATCATAAAATTCTGGCATACCTGCTTTGTTTGCACAAATGAATAAAATGTTGGCCCCTGTGTAGCCATCCACAGATGGTTCTTCAGAGAGAAACAGGCATAAACTTGTAAAGCTTTGCCTCACAGCTGGGGTTTTGTGGTCCATCTTCTAAATGCAGTTCCTATCCTTGAAGACCTGGTAAGGAGTCAGCAGACTTTGCTCATAATAAAAGCAAAACAAAATCATTTTAGATCTATTGATGGAGGGCAGTAAGAAAAGGACTCACCTCAAGAAGGTGGAAGGGAAGACTTGTTTTTCAAAGAATCATTGAGGTTGGAAAAGGCCTCCAAGATCACTGAGTCCAACCTTTGACTGATCACCATTTTGCCCAATTAACCATATCACAAAGTGCCACATCTGCTCATCTTTTGTACACTTCCAGGGATGGTGACTCCACCACTTCCATGGCCTGTTCCAATGTTTAACCACTCTTTCAGTGAAGACTTTTTTTTCCTGATATCTAACCTGAACCTTCTCTGGCACAACTTGAGGCTGTTTCCCATTGTCCTGTTTCTAACTGCCTGGGAGAAAAGGCTGATGCCAAGTTTTTGAACCTACTTGGAGCAAGATGAAAGATGGGGAGGGATATGTCAGGGGTAGAGCAGCATCAGGAAACTATCTGAGTAGCCTGAAAAATTTGGATAACTCTTACTGTAACAATACACCAGACAACAGCTTTTATTAAAAGAGCTTCAGCACAAGTTCCCAAAGCACCCCAACCCCAGAATTAAATAGGTTGGAAAAGTCCTCTGAGATCCTCAAATCCAACCTATCACAAAACAACACCTTGTCAACCAGACAATGACCCTGAGTGCTACATTCAGTCTTTCCTTCCTTAAACACCTCCAGGAATGGTGACTCCACCACCTCCCTGGGTAGCCCAATGCCTGATCACCCCTTCAGTAAAGAAATTATTCCTAATGTCCAACCTAAGCCTCCCCTGGCACAGCTTAAAACTGTGTCCCCGTGCCTTGTCACTGGTTGCCTGGGAGAAGAGACCAACCCTTGCTACATGGCTACATCCTTGTTTCAGGGGGTTGTAGAGAGTGGTAAGACCCCCCCAAGCTTCTTTTATCCTAGGATAAAGCCTCTGTGGCTCCCTGCAGGTTTGTGAATTCTGTCAGCACGCTGAGTACATTTATGTGCAGTTGAGCTGCACCCTGACTGGGTCTGGCTTGACACCTTGCTAACAAAATGTGCTGGCTCTTGAAAGCACCGTGAGATGTCAACCTGGGGAAAGCTGCAGATCGATGCAGCTCTGCTGTGGCAGTGCAATACATTATTTTTTCCAAGTGTAGATGTCTCTGCTGGCAGTGACTGCTGACAAAACAGGGTCTGCAGCACTAAATGGATAAATGGGTGTCTACACCCCAAAGGTGACAGGTGCAGGGAAATTCCTACTGCTCCTGTGTTGCCATGGAATGTCCATGCTGGATGTGATTGACAGTCAAGAAAACACAGCACTCTTAGCCAAAACCAAGATTTACTTTAACTGCATTTTTCTCAGTTTCCTTTCAATCACCAAAAACATTTAACTTCAGATTTCCTGGGACTTCCTTTTCATAGAGTGTTTTAGGTTGGAGACGACCTTGAGGATCATCTAGTTTCAATCCCCCTGCCATCACCCTGGTCTTAATCACTCTTTTTTAGATTGTATTTGTATTTATGCTCTGTTCTGTAGCTGTCTGGGAAGGATGGTATTGCAAAAAAAAACATCTGGCAAAGCCCTGTGTCACCTCCAGCTGGGAATAGTTCAGCAGTACTCCAGAACATTAGTTGGTCTCATTCTTCTTTCATTGTAGTTGATTTGGTTTTTCCATATTTAAAAAAAAAAAAATACGAGAATTTTCTATACTCCTATGAGAATTTTTCTTCACTCCTCTCTCTCAGACTGATCAATTGCTTCAATGGCTTTTTGAGAGTGTTTTTTTTTTTTTTTTGTGAAGCATTAAATATCCCCTGTCACAATGTAAGTCTAACACACTTGGTTTGACTTCACTAATTACTAAAACAAACATCTATTTTTAAGGAGGTTTTTTTTGGTATTTATTAATTAACCTGTCTCCCTAGGCCATATTTTCTCCAAGTCTTTTCCTAAATGTTCCACCTGGAGCTGATCTTTCTTACCAACCTTTTCATAAGTGTGGATGCTCCCTTCCAAACTCGTTTGTTTCTATGCAAAGCAAGTCAGTCTGTGGCCCATGAGACTCAAAATGAAAGCAGAAGGAAGCAGCAAGTCCAGTTTGGAATGGAGGCAGCAGATGCAGAAGAAACATCACCATGGATTGGGACACTTCCCACCACAGAAACCAGCAGGGTTGGTTGTTGATGCACAGACACAGACAGATTTAAGCAGCATGGTAGAAAATCTTCCTCAAATCTGAAATAACTGCACCACAGAAATGTTGAATTATGGTGTCTTTCTTGCATTGTCATTAATTTTGTACACCAAGGCTTAGCCATCTCTACCTTCACCAGGGCAAGGGAGGAGAGCATGACTGACTTTTCTATAACTCTTCCTTTATGTGAGAAGAATTTTTTGTTGCTCAGCTGTCAACATTTTTGAGATTGCCTAAAATAAGCAAACGCATTCAATTCTTTTATGGAGTTCTTGGGTTTTTTTCTGTACAAATGCATGAAAATCCAGTGAGATTCAGGTGTGGGCATCCATGCCCTGTGGTGAAGATATCTTCATGACCTCAGCTGGTCAGCATCCGGTACCTGGAAGCACCAAGTGTGAGGTAGCCCTTGTAATTCTTGTTCTGCAGATGCTGCTCTTGGCAACAAGCCAATCTCCCACTGAAACTCACTCCTGTTTGTTTGTTTTGTTTTCCATTTTCTTTCTCCTCCATAGCATTCTCCATCAGAACACATCAGTGGTTCATTTAAAATTTTTCATACCTAGGTCTGTGAGGTCTCTTGGACTGAACTTGTACATAGCTTTATTTCTCACTTTTCTTTCTTTCTTGGTTTTTTTTTTTTTTTTTTCCAAGCCTAATAGAAAATTGCTTTTCAGGGTGAAAAGCTGCCTTCCCCTCATGCTTTTTCTCCCAGTCTACCTCAAACTGAGGAACGAACAGGATGAGTCAATGGAAAAATGTGTCCTTTTGAAGCACTTGGGAAGAATGAAGTACCATGATATTTCATCACTTAAGCTTTTTCTTTTCTCTCATTCACAATCAACATTTCCTCTTTTTTTCATTAGTGAAGTTCTATGCACATTTACCCCATATTCAGGGAGAGTTTGGGGGGTGATAATGTGAAAGTCAGCATCTCACATTTGAAATCCCATTTTTAATTTTACATGAAAATACAATTCAGGAGATTCCAGTTCTCCCTATACCATGAAATATTAAGTATATTTACCAAATGATGTCCAGAGTACCAAATGTAATCAGTAATTGAAAATGTGTTTTCTGTGGATGTGGGGTGATTTGGGGGTTTTCATGAACCCAGGATGAATTCAGGATGAGTTGTTCCTTCTCCCTGCACAGTTGCCTTATTTTTCCCTAGTCCAAGATTTGGCAGTGAGCTTCACAAACAAAATAGTCTAAATTTCCCCCTGACCTTCCTGAGAGTTTCACTGAGCAAACAAGCACCTGCCTTCCATTTCAGTCAGGTGCCTGTTGCTCCTTCATCCTATAACACCAATCCTGGGCACAGCCATGATTCCCTGGCATGAGTCTGCCTTGTCAAGGCTGGGTTTCAGCCCCAAAACATCTTCCTTCCTCTTCCTCAACCAAGAGAACATAAAAGTTATTCCTCTGGTTGCTTTGCAGCCTCCTTACAAAAGAACACTGAGGGCAAGTGTTTTTTCTCAAAATGAAGAAATGTGAATTTGTGATATATCCTACCTATATCCATGTTCCACGTGTCTAAATCCTTTAGGCCCAAATTATTAAAACTATGAAAAAAAAATTAATTCCTGCTGGATAAATGGGACAGAAGGATTGTACTGCCAGTGCCAACCCTGATGTCATATCTCATATGCTGAGGGGTGGAACCGCAGGGAGAAGTGCCTTGGAGTAAAGCAGCTTGAAACGTGGCCTAATTGAAATATGTTTCTTTAATTGCATTAATCAGGCTCTTAATAGGATTAAAACAATTGCTCCTTTCTCTTTTATCCTGTAGCTCTTTTCTTTCCTCATGGAAATTCCATATTTATAGCTGTTTCTGCTTCTTTGCATTCACAATCATGTCTTAAAAACAAAGTCTACTTCCAGCTGAGCCCATCTTCTAACCAAGAATGGTCCAGAAAACCCAATTTAGAATAGATTTCTTTCTCCTTATCTGAGGAGGTATTTGGTGTTGTTTGTCCAGATCTAGTGACCAAACCAATTGCATTTAGAGCTGAAGAAAGGTAAATTTCACTCTCAGTTTTCCCAGCTTCAGTCTGGGATAAATCCAAGTAATAAGACTATTTTGTTCATTTGTTTTCTTTTGCTCCTTTTTTTTTTTTTTTTTCTGTCCTTCTGTTGATAGCAGATTTTAGGAGGTTCAAATTACAGTTTTACTGTAAAATATTTTCTCCAACTTATTCCATTGTAAACTGGACTAAGTCCTGAAATGAGAACTTCAAGTGTAACTTCAGAGCAGTGAAAGCAGAACTTCACTTATTGTTACCAGCAGCAGCCACCCCCAAGAAGTGCTTGCACTTTTAATTTTCACGTGCATCAAACTAAATTATAAGGAATTGTATTTCACAGAAATCTACAATGGGCTTTAGCAAATCAGAACTCCCCTGAAAGCAGCATTTTTGCAAATGCCATTCAGCTGATCAGATTTTTATAAATTTGTACTTTTGTGGCATTATGTACCATCCCTGCTGTGCTTATGAGAATGGCACATTTAATTATTGATTTTTTTCCCCTTTGAAAGCAGAGGGCTGGTTTCCTGTCAAGTCTCTTCAAATCTCCATGCCTTTGTCCCCCTGATTTCAGAGGCAGTGGCTGGATGTTTCTGTTATATGCAAACGTTAATGCAAAATATGAAAATGACCTTGAAAAAAATTTTAATCAGTGTGTTCTTTCACAATAATTATAAGGATGGGGTAGAAAGGAACATTTTGAGCTATTGCAAAATATCTAAAGGTGAAAAAAGGTCTTTCCAAGTAAAATGTGAATGGATTGTACATAATTTTTCAACCTTTTATCGTATCAGCCTGAGAATTACATATATAGGTATAGGCATAGATATAGTTCCTTAAACGTTCCTAATAACTTCATAAATATGGAATAATCTGAAGGAAGTCACTGTCTGTCTATTTATTTTGTTTCTCATTCATCCTGTACTTGGATATCAATACTCTCTCCTTATCCAGAATGGGTGATACTTTCCAGAGGCCATGAACAGCAGTAAGGAAAGAGGTTTATTTTTTTATTCCAGGCACTGTAGTGAACCAAATAAATACCAGAGCACACTGCCTGCATCCAAAGCAGGGTGGGCAGGAGGTCGAGGGAGGGATTCTGCCCCTCTGCTCTGCTCAGGTGAGACCCCACCTGCAGAGCTGCCTCCAGCCCCAGGGCCCAGCACAGGAAGGACCTGGAGCTGCTGGAGTGAGTCCAGAGGAGGCACCAGGATGATCAGAGGGATGGAGCAGCTCTGCTGGGAGGAAAGGCTGGGAGAATTGGGATTGTTCAGCCTGGAAAAGAAAAGCTTTGGGTTAACCTAATTACAGCCTGACAGTACCTGAAGGGAGCCCACAAGAAACATGGAGAGGGACTATTTACAAAGGCCTGGAGTGACAGGACAGGAGGGAATGGAGTCAAACTGGAAGAGAGCAGGTTTAGATTGGGTATTAGGAAAACATTCTTCCCTGTGAGGGTGGGGAGGCCCTGGCACAGGTTGCCCAGAGAAGCTGTGGCTGCCCCATCCCTGGAAGTGTCCAAGCCCAGGTTGGATGGAGCTCTGAGAAACCTGGGATAGTGGAGTGTGGTATTTAGGTAAAACTTTATAAAATAAAGGCCTTGTTGCCTTTGTAAAATTATGGCTCAGGCCTGTTACTTCAGCTTGAGAAGGACTGTGAGAAAAGCCCTTGAGAAGAAAAACAATTAGTTTTTACCCATGAAAATGCAGTTTGAACAAAAGCAAGAAATTTAAACAATTGAAGGACAAAAACAGCAACATAAACCTGTTATTTTTCTGAATGCTTGAATGCTTATGCTAGAGGTAGCCAATAGTAGTATATTCTAGTTTAAAAATAACCAATTAGTCTTTTGTAGTAATTTATCATCCAATGAATATGCAACACGAATGATGACATAGAAAGATGTGTAAAAAAGACTGCTTTCTTGAATAAATGCTTTTTTGGGCCTTGTTTGAGGCACTGTCCATGTGTGTGTCATGGCCATCCCAACAGTGACAGGGGAAGGTGTCCCTGCCCATGGCAGGGGGTTGGAACTGGATGATCTTAAAGATCCCTTCCAACCCAACCTGCTTCATGATTCCATGATTTCTGTAATCCTTCTTCCCAAGTTTGTTGTGATACTTTCAATCACAGAAATTTTCATTTAAGCATCTTTCAAAACACCTTCATATTTATGTTGCAGAGCTCTAAAAAAACCACATTATCCTACTGTAGACAGCTAAAATTAAAAAGAAAACCAAAACAACCAAAAAAGTCCATATCCAAAAAGTATCTATAACCCTTTCCTGGCTCTGAGGAGTGTGGGGATGGTCAGGCTGGCTACAAGGATCTCACCCTGAACCTCTGCTAAACCAATTTTCAAGCTCTGCTTCATAACCACTTGAGAAAGCTCAGTGCCTTTAGAAGGTCTTCCCCCTTTTCAAAGATCTAATGCAGGATTCAGTGACTTACCCTGGTTGTTTAATCACCTGGGATTTAGATTTTTAAAGCCAAGTGTGTTGACTCTCATACACTGAACCTTTTGGTTCGTGGCCCAAGCTTCCCCCTAACACAAGGTACCTCAACAGACAGTCCATGCTATGACCAAACAAATCAGGTGTAACCCTGGAGCTTTTTGCCTTGGAGGGCTGAAATAGGAGATGGTTGGGAATGAAGGAATATAATAAATATAATGTCTTCCCTCACAGCCAAATAGGACTAAGCAAAGAAGTTTTAAAACATTTTCTCTTTCAGAACAGAGTCATGAGTATGGTCAGGACTGAGAATTACTGAGTTTATTTTTTCATGGAGTTACTGATAAAATGACTGACAAACTTTAGGAAAAAGCAGATTTTAGTAGTGACCACCAGAGTATCTTTTGTTTCCCAGTCTTTCATGGGTCTTATATAAGATGAAAAACCCTGGCTTGGTTCCTAAGATTTCCATAGAAATCGATTGTCCCTTTAATTTTTCAAGAGCTTCGAGCTGATGAATATTGAGTTTTGCTGATGACCACTGAGTTTTTACAATTAGTCTCAGTTGCCAAACTCCAACCAAGCAATTAGGACATTGACAAAAGACTATGTCCTCTGACCACTTAAAATTCTTGCCACATGGACACATGGTCTTAAACAGTGGAGCAAAATAATGTCAGTTTTTTAACCATTCCCTGAGTGGAAAAAAGTTAAGGTATTATTTTGTTTGTCGGAATTTTCACTTGTAACAGTTGCCACTATTCTATTCCCATTATTTGCCTCCAAGTTATTAGAGCTGTTATTTAATTAATTTGGGTTTTTTGGTTTGTTTGAGTACAAACAGGTGTATCTGCAGTAGGGCATTCACTGGTTTCTACAAAGCCTCAAGAATAATGACTCTGTTATTGTATTGAAAAACTATTTTAACACAAATCACAGCTCTACATTCCCAAGGATAAATACACCAGCCAGTTCCCCAAAAAGGTTGTGAGCAGAATTAAATTCAAAAAAGAATAAGCTTGTGAGCAGTTATAGGAGGAGGATTCAAATAAAGAATGTTCGATAGACTGCCATGTCCTTCTCCTCTTGGGAAGTGTTTGCACATCACTTTCAAGAAATAAATGGCATTTTGTATAGAAATGCTTTAGCAAAATCTGTTGCCTTTTGATGTATGTGAAATCATAATCTTGTAGGGGTCTCTTCTGTGATTCAGCTGCTCTGTGTGATGTTCAGCTCTTTTTATGTTAGTGGCTTGCAGAAGGAAATGCATGTATCTATTCCACTAAGAATGGATGTTTTAGCAGGTGTCGGGTCATAAAATCACTTTATACCACTTCTTGGAGCAGTTTATGATCACTGGATATTGTATCTCTGGTCCATGATATGGGGCATTGCCATATTGATTAAATGCCTTAGGCTGTTGCAGGGGAAAAAAATAAGGATATTTAATCAATAGACCTGTGCTTTAGTTACTGTTCCTGTCAGGCTGGAACAGAAATAGCTCAAGAAAGGGGCAGCTTCTCAGACAATCTGAGGCAGTTAAAGTTTGAAGAAGGCTAAATAATGCCTTTGCAGACCTGTGAGGGAAGATAATCAACTTAGCAATTGCAAGAGCAGAGATTGAGTTACCAGATCAATCTTGCTTAAGGGTTCAAAAGGGCTGAGAAAGGGACTTTGGAACTTACAAGGGAACCCCAAAGAAACAGTGGCTTAAGCATGAGCAGAATAAATTCTTCTGGTTGCCAGTGATGTGTCCTGATCCTGAATGTTGTATGTGTGAGGATTAATTACTGCTTAGCTAAAGCATCTCTTTCAGTGAGAGACTTCACGGATGAGTCTCTCCACGTCTGTGATATAGTAAAAAGGGAAGAATCAGTTTTCCCAAGACTCCTTAACATTGTTATTGAAGCTCAAGATTGTGGTGTTTTCTTGCCACTTTTTTACCTGTTATTACATTAACGTAACTTCAGACCTATATCTTTAGATGTAATCCCTTGAGTACTCTCAATTCCACCCAGGAGAGGAGAGTAACCCTGAGGATGCAGGAGAAGGTTTTAATTCTGCATTGAATGGTCAAGAATAAGCACCTGTTTCTGCCACATTTCGAAAGGGATATGGAAAAATCCCAAGCTGAAATGAATAGCACATATGAAAAAACTAGAAGTATGTATAGATTATCAGAATGAAGATTTAGAGGGAAGTTTATTACACTGTACTTGTACTTGCAGGAGAATACTGAGCATTCAGGGTTCCGAAATGTAGCAGAGAGAAAACATAACAAGAATCAATGCCTGGAAGCAGGAGCCAGGCACTTTATACTTTACTTCATTATTTCTAACAGAAAAGGTAATAGAAAACGGGTGGAGATTACTGAAAGAGCAGAAGGTTTTTCATCTTCTGCTGCATTGCAATCCATGCTGCTTTCCTTCCTCAGTGATGGCTTTCTCTAAGGGAATTATTTGTACCTGATGCATGTGAAACTGTCTCAGAGAGAGTGGCAGCTTCAGGCAAGCCCTGCCTTGGTCTCAAATTTTGGCAACACTTTTAAGGAATTGCTCTGGCCCAAAAGTTCTAATGATGGCAAATCGGATCTATTTGTAAAAATTAATTATTGATTAAGCAGATAAGAGATAACAGGTCAAAGATCTTAATCAGAGTTACTTCCTGCACAGTATAAACTAAAAGAACTTCTAGTAGATTACAGCATAATATCAAGCAGTGCACAATATCAAGGTACCTATAATAAAGCCAGCAAAAGAAATAGTATTGATTATGAGTCAAATGTAATTTACAACAAAACAATGATAATGGACAGAATCCTTCCCTCTACCCCTGGGAGTAACCATGGAGCAGCATCCCCCACTCACAAGAAAAGCTCCATACATTTCCAGGGAAATGCATAGAAGATTTCTTCTTTGTGGAATTTTGGTGTGGCTTTTAAAGTGAGTGTCCATCAGTCAGAAATCCAGGTTATCTTGCCAGATCTTACTTCATCTGTTTAATACTTTACTTCAGAAGTAAAATGTTTATTGGCAGTTGGGAGATGCCAGACCAGTGGTAACCCGAAGGCACCAAAATAATTCCCCACAGAACAGCTTTTCCTGCTTGAGTTACCTGATTGGAAAACAAACAGCAGATAAGCTCTTGTGGGGGGTGAGACGCCCTGCTCCAAACATGTGGTGCCAAGGCAGGCAGCCTGAATTAATGCAGATGACATAATTGTTCTTCTCGTTCCCCAGTCTGTGGGAACTCATGGAATAAATCCCTGGTATTTGCTGGCTGCCTTTTGATATTTTAGCAGAGCGCAACAAGGGGATTGGCTCTCAAGTAGGGTTCTTGGAGCTGGGTACACTGAGTCATTACTGCTTGTGGTGGAAAGGACTGCTGTATGTATTCGAGAACAAATACAGCTTGACAGCCTACAAGCTGTTAAGACAACCTGACCTTTGTGTGTCTACTCCAAGAACAGTAAGTTCAATTAGCTCTAATGCTTCCAGGTCCTGTACCACCATTAGGAAATGCCTTATTCAGCTAAAGCTGTGATTTTTTTTAATTTTTTTTTTGGTCAGTGTAAGAAGTATTAAAGGATCCATTGTAAGTACTGCCAGCAATAAGGGGAAGAGTCTCATATTCAGCAAGGTCTAAAAAATTAATTAGCTTTATTCCTTAAATACAAAATAAATACATTCTGTCATAGCCAAAAGCTTCAGGGCTGAGTTTTAGCCAGTTGGGTTCAAGCCAAGATGACAGCTCTGGCAGCTGTTGGAAACAATTTGGAGCAGAGCTTGGGCTGGTACCTGTCAGTTTAGAGATCAGTGGAAATCACCAAGTCCTTCTGCGAAGACAAAAGGAGTGTTAATAAAAGAGGCCAGTACGTGGGATAGTGGAGAGTGAATCTGTTAATGGTCTGTCTGTGGTTCACATGTCCTCAGCTGTCATTTAAATGCCTCAGTTTATCCCTTCTGAAGGGATGTTGTGATCCCTTGTGATCTTTTGTGTTGTGACTAAGTGATGTCTCTGACATCCCCACAGCATTTCCAGAAGCTTCCAGTGTCTGAGGCACAGGAAGCAAAGCTAGAGAGTTGATTTTTGTTGTAGCAGAATGGAGAGCTACAGTGAAAACAAAATTGCTTTATATGAGGTTTTGAAGTATTGTCAGATGGATTTGCTTAGATATTGGAGCTCTGAGGATTCCTGCACTGAGAGTCCATGGAAAGCTCCCGAATATTTTGATGAAGGATGGTTTTTAGATTCATGGGAGCTCTGTACCATCAAGGAGATGGAGAAACAACAGGGTTTGCCTGCCATCCCCATCAAAGAGCACAAGAAATGCTCCTTTTCTCTCAGTTTCTTACATAACATTATGTGTTAGTGCCTCTGAAGCTAAGCTGGACCTCCATCTCGGTAGGTGTATCTCAAAAGAAAATCTCCTCCTGAGGGAACCCACAGTTTAAATCGAGTCTCCAGGGCATAGATCACCAAAGAATCATCCTGCAAAACTTTTAGTGCTGCTTGTGACATTTCGGTGACTTCAACACACCCCAAATTAAATCCCCTGTTTCAGGTGAGATACAGGACCAGGGCAAACTCATGGCCTTCTGGATCAGCACTTGGAGGCCTTGTGAGATGCCCCAAAGTCTTTGAAATGGCACTAAACTCTTAGACATCTGAGCTGAGGCCCCAAATTCGAATCCTACTTATTTTCCTTCCTGTTCCTTCCTGAGGAGATGCCTACCCAGATTTGTGCTCTTCCCTGCCTCTTAACCAAAACCTTGCTAAGGAAACACCACAGATACCTTGCCCTGATGCCCTGGTGTCAGTTTTTAATGGCATAGATAGTTGCCTTCTCGTGTACTACATTCCAGAGGTTTTGAACTGTGTTCCCTGTGCCCATCATACATTTCTCAAGGCTTATTTTTCTCCAATTGGCATCCAAATGCCTTCTGAAGTCCTGGCTTAGGCTGGCATCATAGCTTCTCAGTAGGGGAAAGTAAAGAGACATTAATCCAGTTTCAAGAGCTGTTCCTCTGTGAGCCTCCTCTTCTCTGTGTAGAACTGTCCTTTTAACTCTCTTTTCCATCTGACTTCTCATTGCCTTCTATGAGAGCCAGTGTAAAAGTGCAGGGTTGGATTTACATTGATTATTCCCTTTGTTTTCTTTCTGTGACCCTTTCTGAACTATGAACTCAGTGGCTTGGTCATGAAGGGCTTTTATTCCTATCACACTGATTATAAATATAGATTAACAGTCGAATGTGTCAGGCATCTGTGCTTGTTTCTCTGAACAAGGAAAAAACCCTTTTCACCCTGCATTAAACTGCAGTTTGTTCCTAAACAAGAAGCATACTGAAAAAACCACCAACAACATCAAACTCTGCATTTAGAGGCTTTGGGATGAGAGAGAACTGCCTTGATACCATTAGACATTGTAAAGTTAATCTTTACAAAGAACAATCTTTACAAAAGAACAATTTTAATTAGCTTTGTTTTCCTAATAAGTATCTTGTTCATCTGTTTAATACATTTTTGGAAGGTACACAAAGTGTTAATTTATCTATTAGTCTTTTCTTTGGAACACAAACAATAAGTACTAATAATGTGTGCCTAAATGCAGTTACAGCTAATAAAGCAAGGACCAGTTTTCCTGGGTTTTATAAATCTGCTATTTTCCCCTGGATTTTTTGTTTGTCTCTCATTCCTTTTTTTGTTTTGTCTGTCTCCTCACATGCATATTCTCTGGCTACACCAGAAATCTTTGGAAATTTCCTCTTTGAATAAAATACATCTTTCCATACACCAGCAACAAATCCAGATACAGCACGTAGTACCAGTTTTCAGCAGTTGCAAGAGCAAGTTATCAGGTTATGAAAAAAACCCCAATTCTTATCTACTCTTCTTAGCAGTAGAATAATTCATATGTGTCATTTTCTAAATCATTGGAAGACCAGCAGGATGCAGTCAGGATTGTATTGTATGACCTTCATCAGTAAATAAAAAAAAAGTGTATTTCTTCGGTATTAACTGGTTTTGAATACAGATTGTCAGTGAATTTTTGAGGGGAAAGGAAAATTGAGATAACTATACTTTTGTTTTCCAATTGAGTACTCAATCCTGCCTTTATTCCTTTTGACCTTTAAAAGTGATAAATCACACAAGGTGTCTGAGCCAGGGTCTTGGATCCACGTGACTGTCACTCTTTGGAGAGGTTTGGATCTGAAATGTTTTCCTGCTCCGTAAAGCACCAGAGTCAAATTATTGATTCAAACTCAGTCAGGCTCCAAGACAATGAAAAATAAATGCAGGTATAAACACAGTGGTTTGACAACCACTGTTTTTCATTATGGTCTTTGACATCATGTGAAATGCATGATGTGATCAGCTGGTCCATCTGCACAACACCACAGGCTGTTTGGAGAGGCATGCCAAGAAAATCCGGATCATTTCCACCAGCTCCTCTTCATTTGGACTTCACTGCTGCGAGAATTGTTTTCTGTGGCCATCAAAAGGGCTCTTGGACTGACGCCACAATATCCAGCTTGCCCCTGCCAGTGAGGACAGACTGTGGAGTTGTGGTGAGGTTGTTACAACTGCTGCAGCTCTTCCTTCCTGCTCAAAGCCCTGTCCATCCCCCAGGCCCTACCCCACTGTGAGTTCTGCTGCCTCTCTTTCCCTCTGGAGCCCATAATATTGATATCAGAAAAACAGGAGAGAGGTTGAAAGACCTGAAAAGTACAGAGTAGTTAAGGCCATGGATGCTGGATGGCATTTTCACAGGGACACGGGGCTTTTGAAAACCAATGATCACAGAATCATAGAATTGTGTCGGTTGGAAAAGGCCCTGAAGGCCATTGAGCCTGACCATTGACTCAAGGCCACCACTGAACCATGTCCCCAAGTCCTTTAAATCCCTCCAGTGGTGGTGACTCCATCACTGCCCTGGGCAGACTCTTCTAATGCTTGGCCATCTTTTCTGTAATGAAATTTTTCCTAATATCCGATCTAAACCTCCGCTGGTGCAACTTGGGGCAATTTTCTCTTGTCCTGTTGCTGCACAGGAAAAGAGACCAACCCCCACCTGGCTACAGCCTCCTGTCACATAGAGAGTGAGAAAGTCTCCCCTGAGCCTCCTCTTCTCTGGGCTGAGACCCCCCCCAGCTCCCCCATCTGCTCCTCATCAGACCTGTGCTTCAGCCCTTCCCCAGCTCTGTTTCCTTTCCCTGGATGTGCTCCAGCACCTCGATTTCTTTCTTGATGTGAGGAGCCAAAATTGAATCCAGGATTGGAGCTGTGGCCTCCCCAGTGCCCAGCACAGAGGGACAATCAGCGCCCTGGTCCTGCTGGCCACACTATTGCTGACACAGAAGGCCACAAGGCACATTTGGGCACATGCTGGCTCATGTTTGGCTGCTGTCAGCCAGCACCCCCAGGGCCTTTCTGGCTGGGCAGCTTTCCAGTCACTCTGCCCCCAGCCGGGAGCACTGCAGGGCCTTGTTGGGACATGAGGGCAGCACCCAGGCCCCTTGCTCTTCTTGATTCTTTGCCCACAGATCCAGCCTGTCCAGATCCCCACGCAGAGCCCTCCTACCCCTCACACATCAACACTCCAGCTCAAACTGGTGCTGCCTGCAAACCATCTGAGGGTGCCCTGGATCCCCTTGTCCAGATCACCATAAAGATATTGAACAGAACTGGCCTCGATACTGAGCACTGCAGAATATAAACCTACACAGATATCTTTGTGAGAGAGACACAGGTGGGCAGGAGCCAGTACTGTTTGCCAGCAGTGTTCTGCCTCTTGATACCACTGAGATCAAAGGAATTTTTTTTTTTCACTTAGAAAGTTGGGTTTTTTCCTCCTTGTTATCTTTTCCCTGTCCCAACTGCTCTTTACCTGAGCTCTTCTGAAACTTGAAGCTACAGCAGTTCCAACACTGATACTGCAAAGCTGAGAATCCACAAGTGGATATAACTGCGAACAGGATGTAGAAATGATTTCAGTGATTCCTTCTGGTCCATGCTGAGAGAAGTGAAAATTTAAGTATACCATAAATAGTGTATGTACACTATAGAATATAGACATATAAAATGCCCACTTGTATCTTGATCAGTTGGTAACAGTTATGCTTTAAAAATATGTAAGTAACATATGGTGATTATGGCAATGTCGATTTAATGAAGCTTTAATGGAAGTGATTTGCTGTACTGTGAAGAGAAAGGCTAACAAGCAAGATCAAGTGAGCACAAAGAGAAACCAAACCAGAGCTCCTCAAGGTCTGTATTTTACCAGCGGAGCTAGAGGCACCAGAAGAGTTTTAAAAGACAGCTTTAATTTTCAAGGGAAAGTAAGTCTGGGATTTTCAACTTTTCAAATAGATGTAAGCAAATGAAGAAGCACGCCAGATTTGACATCCTCGCCCCTGCCCCTTCATACTTAATGAAGTGTCACTACAGTCTATAAGATAAAGCAATATTTAATCCAATATCTGAAGCTTCCTCTCCTTGGAGTGTGTTTTCAGCTGCAAAACTTGGCAAAGACTCATCCTGTGGCACTACATCAACTTCCACCTCTTGCCAGTCTTGTCCTTTGTGATGTCAACTGTGATGGATTTTACTGAAATGCATTAGTTTTCATCTCAGTTTTCAGCAGACTGATGGAGCTACAGCAGGGTGGATGTCATGGTGTTCTGCCTTGTGCATCAACAAAAACACAGCCATTTAATACTTTTGTATAATCTCTGTGAATGATGAGGGTGAGGAAAGGAGAAAGGATGGACATCTTGATAATCAAGTCCCTGGTGAAGTTTAAAACACTGGCTCTCAGAAATAAACTTTTGGCATATACAGTGATGGAATTCACACCAGATGAAGAGAGAAATGTGGAATATAAAATGATTAATATTCACAGTCACTTTTCTGATCGTAACAGCAATAAGAGAGCGAGCGAAGACTACTAAAAATAACTTTCTGCATAGAATATCAGTCTAAGCAGAGCCAAATATGTGATGCATTGCTTTTTCAAACACACTGAACAGGCACTTTAGTTCATCAGGTATGGAATGAATCTCTTAACACTTTGACACGACCACAGTTCAATCTGTGTAGCAGTAACCAATTAGTTCACTAAAGCAATTGCGTTTTGTAGAAGGGAAAGGAGAAGAATCATTGAATCATAGAAGGACTTGTGTTGGAAGGGACCTTATAGACCATTTTGTTCCAACTCCCCCTGCCCTGGGCAGTGACACCTTCCACTAGATCAGGTTGCTCCAAGCCCTGTCCAACCTGACCTTGAGCACTTCCAGGGATGAGGCATCCACAGCTTCTCTGGGCAAGTTTTGCATTTTCTCACCACCCTCTGAGTAAAGAATTTCTTTCTAACATCTTATCTAAATCTCTCCTCTTTTAGTTTAAAGCTGGTCCCCCGATATCACTATCTGCCTGTTTAAAAAGCTGCTCTCCCTGTTTTTCACAAACCTCCTTCGAGTACTAGAGGGTCACAGGGAGGTCTCCCAAGACTTCTCCAGGCTGAACAACCCCACACACTAAAAATCATCACCCCTCTTTTGTCTGAGTGTAAATAAACAAGGTATGAAAGATTCCTCTATTCTAACATCGTGTTTGATCTCATAGTCCCAGACTAGAGAATATTAACCTTGGACTGTCAAAAAATGAAATCCCAAAATAGAAACACATTGTTCATTCTAATATTTAATGCTCCCTGGTGCTGGGAAAAAAAGAGCTTTTTCCAAACCTTTTCATTTGTGGGACACCTCGGGCAGGAAGTTATTCCTGTATAACAGTTAACTGTGTTGTCCCAAGGTAATTCTCCAAGGAATAATGGCAAAGTAAACATCCTCAGAGAGGTGAGAAGAAGTTCAGCCTTTCATCACTCCTCTGAGAAATGACCACAGGAGTTTATTTTCCTGTTTTCCACTGAACATGAAATGAAACTCCCTCCACAAGTCCACAGAATCCACTGGGTAGAGATCCCTTCATCCCTGAGGCCAAGACAGGTTTTCAACAGGGTGAGGACAGATGGAAAGACCTCTCTCCCAATTTGTTTTCCAACAATTTGGTTTTAGATTTGAATTTATAGAAACCAGGATGGTTCTTTTTCTTTTAAACCTCCCTTCTTCTCCTTTCCAATTTGTGTGCAGACATGTTGCTTCCATTCATGTGCCTTTTGTGAGTCTTTCCACCAGTGTGTTCTCTGCTCTGCATAAATTTACAATCATTTGGCTGATTTCTATTTAGTTGGCCAAAGGAGAAATCTTCAGTTTTACACTCGTACAAAGTTTTTGCAAAAACCTCCACCCAGGTAGAGGAGGAATACTATCAATACCTCCACCAGGGGAATGGGTATAGGGCAAGTTCATTCCCTGCTAGATGTGAAATACCCCACGCAACAGAAGGCTTGTGAAAAACAGCCGTGATAGTGATGGTGCTCTCTGAGTTACTAAATTTCGAAGTAAACTTCAAAATGATCCACCATTACTACAGTGGAGAGCATGGAACTGACTGTGTTTGGGGTGCTCTGAGATAAAAATCAAACAGGATTTGTAGTGAAGATTATGGTCAGGTTAGACTGACCCAGGTATCTGGGAAAAAACAAAACTGGAGACTCCTTTAGGAGCACAGATCCTTGGAGTGAACTGGAGAATGGCTCCTGTGCCTCAAAGCTTTCTGTCTCTTCCCTCAGCTGTTTCCTCTCTCTAATAAAAGATTTATGCTCCTCTGACAAAGCTTTTTTGACTGACATCACACTAACTTACCTACAACTCCTCCGTGGCAGGGGGGTTGGAACTGGGTGATCCATAGAGTTCCTTCCAACCCAAACCATTCAATGATTTTAAGAAGTGAAGAAACAGTGTCGAAACAAGGAAAGATTTTAAAAAAGAAAAATAAATAATTAAAAAAGTTATTTCATTATTAGAGACTCAAGCCCTGCAAATCTGTTTGTCTGGGGCTTCTTTAATGTTTAAATCTCAGATTACAATGATGCTGCATGCAAGATGAACAGACACAGACAGGTTTTAGCTACAAGAATGGTCAATTTTATGGCTATAATCTTCCCCCTCACTTGCACAAAGTCCTGTGCCCTCTGACTGAGCACATGCACAAAGCAAAACCTTACAAATGAGGAGGTGGCTGCCGTGGTGATGTGTAGGTACCAAGAGATTTTCCATTTAATAGAGCCCAACACCTGACTATTTAATAGAGGTCACCAGCTAAATCAGTTAGAAACGGCTTAGGCAGGCAAGTGGAAGCAGGGCTGAATTAGAAATAAGTGAATCCTAGCTTTGGCCACAAATGTGTGGAAAATGAAACTAAATTAAGTTGCTTCAGCCCTTTCACTGGCACAAACTGATATAAATTGGTTTCATTAAAAAACCCTAATATATTTTAAGGCTGAAGTCCTAACCTATTACATTTTGTGTGGTTGCCGAGAGCAAGTAACTTAGTGGCATTTTATGTAGCAAATGAACGGGGGACAAATAGAATTTTATTGCTTTGTAAATGAAAAGGCTGGGAAGTTTTGGAATAAAATTGATTTTCACATCTGGAAAAGTTTGCCTTATCATTAGCGCTGTGCTTGCTCTCTCTCTCTTACTCGACTTATTTTTCACTCCATTGTTTTCCACTTATTTTGCAAGGCAGCCGTGTAATTTCCATTCCCGTTCATTCATGTTCCCAAATTGTGTTTTTCTTTTCCAAGTGCAATGTTTGAAAATGTTTGCACAGGGGCTGCTCAGCTGAACTGTTCCTTGGATGAGCTGGGATGCACATTGGTCTCTGCCTTTTCCCATCTCAGACCTCTGGGAATAACATTTGCAAAAGTGGTTTTGGAGCTTTTTCAGCAACCCTGACTGCATTTAATGGAGTTTTTATAAACTCCATGATCCACTGGTCTTCCCATCTTTTGAGTGTGTGATGAGGAAATCACAGCCATGGTATGATACAGCATTATACAGAAATACAGGAATATGCACTGCATCTGAACTTCTATGGGAACTCCACAAATATTTGGAAGGGTTTATTAGCTCAGGTCATGCAGCTCCTTGCAGCTTTTGGAAGAGCTGAGTGGCTTGGCATCTCTTCACAGGCTGACTTTTGCCACTTGTATGAGACGTTCTTCATAAGCTCATCCAAAGATCACTGTTTTTCCCATATTTAATCCCTGTTTAGAAACCACATATGCTCTGTTTGGCAATGGCAATTTGACTCCAAATGTATAGAATAGTGTATCGTTGTTCCAAACTGTATTTTTTGTATGTTGGAAGTGCCAGTTTGGTAAGGAAAGGTCTAAGGCAGTGAGTGTTCCATTCCACTTATCCCATAATTTTCAATGTGTCATGCTCTGTGCCACAGGATGATGCAGTTTCCCACCACACAACACAGAGAGGGCCCAAGATTGCTGGATGTGTCTCACAACTCTTTTTGTAAAACCACAGAATGGTTTAGGTTGGAAAAGACCTCTAAAATCATCAGCTCCAGCTGTCATCCCAACACCACCACCGTGTTCAGCACTAAACCATGTCCTCAAGTGCCAGAGCCACACATATTTTAAATACTTTTGGGAATGGCAGATTAGTATTAGGAAGGAATTCTTCCCTGGGAGGGTGGTAAGGTCCTAGAACAAGTTGCCCAGAGAAGCTGTGGCTGCCACATCACTGGAATTTTTCAAGACCAGGTTGGATCTTGGTTTTAGCAACCTGGTGTAGAAATGTCCCTGCTCTTGGCAGGAGTGTTGGAAACAGATTATCTTTAAGGTTCCTTCCAAACCTAAACATTCTACAATTCTGTGATTTTACCCTTGGACATCATCCTTCTGTGTGACATCAGAGATGTGTTACAGAAATGTTTGCAGGAGCCTGTGCTGCCCCTGCCTGCTGCGATGGTTCTGTGTTTACTTTCATTGATTCCTTTCTTGTTAAAAGGCACAAATCCTTCACTCAATCCCCCCCAAAAACCCAATCCTTATCACAACAGTCAGCTGTGAGTTTGGGCTAGTGATTACAGTATCTTGAGTTTATTATGGCCTTCTAGGTAGAGTAAAACCTGTAAACTTCCATACTTTCCCTTTTGCTTTCATTTGCTAAGTCCCATTAGGCACAGATGATTTTCCTAGTGAAGATCTGCTTCTCAGAAGTTTTGCCTCTAGTGATGTCAGCTGGTCACCTTTTCCTGGCACTGGATGCAATTTAGAGTGAATAAATTCAGTAAGAATCTTTGCCAAGAATTACTCAGCTCTCCATGCTGAAATATTAATCGATAACGTATCTTAAAATTTCCCTTCACTCCAATCATTTTCGTAGCATTGCAATTTAGCGCATGGAAGCAGGGTAGTAAAAGATAAAAAAAACCAGCTGTTAAGTCATATTATTATTATTAATATTTATCTGTCATTTTCAGAGTCCCAAAAGGTGTTCACAGCACTTTTGTGTTGGTCAGCAAGCCAGACGACACAACAGCTTTCCCAATGACTGCAGCCGTAAATGTGTAAATACAGCACAAAGAGACTCTCCAGTCAGAGAAATGTCTTCCAGCAATCCCATGGAACTTTCTGCCCAGAATGTCCTGATAAGCCTTTTTGGGCTTTTAAAGTGGGGAGGGAAGGAGCAAGCCCAAATTCATGGGAAGACAATACTCAGTCTCACACTTTGAGCAAAGGAAAATTAATTTAGCAGTAAAAAGTTCAGTAAAATGATGTAGATGTATGTGCAGGACAGGGGACTCTGATTTAGAGTCAGGAAAGATTTTATTTTGCTTTGCTTTGGTTCTGTTTCTCCCTTGGAAACTTTCCAATATTTAATTTGTTATCCCAAATTTGCTCTGGAGTAAATCTAAATATTTATGGGTTTTCTTCCCATTTTACCACAATGAATAGACCAATTTGGCAAAAACACTTTTCTCAACACCAGAATGGTGAAGAGGCTCACACTCAGAACATTGTTAGATGGGTGCAGGTGATCCAGGGTCTTGTCATTTCTTCCCATTTCTGTGTATCCCAAGGGAAGAGCCTGGTCTTTAGAGCTGGTGTTACACTGGGAGAAGTTTTGATAACGAGTTAAATACTCATTAGTGATGGATAGAATCTCCCTCAGCCTGAGAGCTGCACTACTGCAAAGCTTTGGAGAGGAAGACAAAACAGCTCTCCCAGAACAGCCTCAAGCTGTTGGTGAGAAATGAATGGAGGACCATCAGTTCAGGGCTGGGAGCTGGGCTGAGGACAGGGATATTTACAGCACATCCCTCAGGGGCCTTTATTTTATCCCAGCCTTTTCCTTGTGTTTCTCTGTTAGGTTGTGATGCAGTGATGCTTTTCCCTGGTCTTAGAACTAAAACACGGTTCATGGAGAAAAGGGGTTTTTACCTAGGTATTTATTTTAGGATCTTGGGTTCCAGCACTTTGTCCAGGTGGAATGCCTCAAAGCAGCATGCACTGCCCCGTTACACAGAAATACACACAATTGTAGGCTTTGCAAAATTAGCATATTTATAAAAGATTCCCCAATGAGAGGCTCGAGTGAACTCCCTGTTCTGAGGCATCTTCCCCCTGGATGGGCTTATCTTAGTTTACAGAAATATGTTTTGTAGAGGACTTTGGTGTCTGGGGCTTCCATACTGTTTGGTTTTTTGGCTTAATGGTACGGTGGGTCTTGGCTAAGTTATCAGAATTGGAGAGTTATAAGTATGTAGGTTAAAAGCACTAAGAATACATAAAATTATATAAAAGAGTATGTAAGAGGGGTATAAAAGAAAAAGCAAAAACTCATTCTGGCATCAGCAGGACATCCACACACGCTTAAGCTGCAGAGCAACTCACCAGAGGTTGAATCAATTACAGATGGTTCAGGATGACATTAAATGTGATGATGAGTGTGCACTGAGGCAGGATGAGTAGGAGAGGTAGAAGCTGTATTTGTAAAGGAAAAACAGAGCATGGTGGCATATTTTAGAAGATCACCTTGAGGAAGGTCAATCAGAGTTGTAGTCATAAAATGGTTGGGGTTGGAAAGGATCTTAAAGATCATCTCCTTCCACCCCCACATGCCATGGGCAGGGACACCTTCCACTCTCCCAGGTTGCTCTGAAGCCACATCCAATCTCACCTTGAACACTTGCAGGGATGAGGAGTCCAGAACTTCTCTGGACAGGTCTTCTTCATTGGTCCAGATGTAGAATCAATGTGTGACTGTGCTCCTCAACACCATTCCCTATTGAACTTGAATTAATAAATAAGGAGACTACTCACAATATTTTGTCCCACATCCTGCCTTGAAATTGAGGGAATTCTACTCAGTCATGGAAGATCTGTGTGATTCAGCATAGGGCAGTTCTGGTTTGAAAGGTCTGAAGAAAGAGCAGAGTTCAGGCCTCAGTGGTTTCTAGGCATTGAAAATAGCACAAATGTGTTTTTATAACCAAGGTTCCAAATAGGGGTAATTTCACTGATTATGCAGTGAATGTCTTGTTTTCATGTTTTTTAAATCCTTTATTCCTTTACCATTGTGACTGGGCAAAAGGGTTGGCTTTTCTTTGATAAAAAATATAGGAATAGAATCTCATTAGTTGCTATCTGTGAGCAGCAGGAGGAAAGAAGTGTCAGTGCAGTTGTGCTTGCCTAAGAAAATCACAATATCACGTGACATACATGCTGAAAGAAAGTACAGCAGTATCCAATGTCCAGACACTGGAAATGAAGGCTTGATAGATAAGTACCACCTTGGAAATGCCAGTGGGTCTTGGTCTTCCCAGGCTGCCCTTTAAGAGCTTGTCAGTGGTTTAGTGACATCCACCTTGCCCCAAACACACAAATTGTATTGTGAGCCTTGGCAGGTATTTCAGTAGCAGCAAGATTTTAGACAGGATAATTTCTCCCTTTACCTCTCTATATTACCTATCCATCCTTTAAAACTCAAGATAAGATTTTTTTTTTTTTATAAATCCTAAAATGAAGTTTATTCTGCTGATGTTTGAAAAATATTTGGAGGAACTTCATTTGCATCCGTGTTTTCCTGAATTCATGCTTTTGCAAACCATGGTACATTACAAATAAAAAAAAAAATCCTAAATGCTGGAAGGAAAGATTCCAACAGTCTGCTTTGGTCACACTGGATCAGCTACTCTCCCACAGAGGGCAATATGAGAAGTGTTTTCAGGACACTGTTTAGTCACAGTTGGAGCTGGGTTTAAAATAAGAAGGCACAATATTTTACTTGATCCCTTCTCCAGTTTGAGAGTTTTCCTCACTGCTGCTTGCACAGCTCATTCCTGCTTATGCTGGAATAAAAGCTGATTTCTCCTAGGGTGAGACAAGAACATAAAGAGAGGCTCCATTTCTCTTGGGAGGAGGGATCAACATTTCAATGTCAGAGTCTGAAGGAAAAGTATTTCAATCTTAAATCATGTTCCTGGGACATTTGACACCACCTGTGTCTGTACTGGGCTCATAAGACATTTCTGGTGCAAACTGAAAACATTTGGATCATCTCAGACAAGGAGGATGTGAGATAAGGCCAGGTGGGTGAAGAAAAATGGTGATTTCACACTCTTGACAAAAAAAACCCCAACCAACCAAACCACAAAGAGGAGGCTGCAGGCAGAGCTCAGCACCCCAGAAGAGAAGAAACTCAGGTTTCTTTCTTTCTGTCCTTGTGAGTGCAAGCTCTGAACCTCTTCCCTAAGGTACGAGGGGGAGATCACATCTTGGCCTCACCTCTCACCAGCTCCCTCGAGGGTGGCCAATGAAGCAGGTGCCATTTGGCTCTGCTATTGGCCTTAAATTACTTCATAAGGAGTCTTGAAGTGTAGAAGAGAATGTAAGAAAGTGGATTTCTGTGAGTAAATTGTGAATGAGTAGTTTTCTCTGAGCGGTTGTTTAATTGAGCTGCAGCTGGGGCTGATTATGTTTGTTTTTCCTTCAGTGTCTCTCATTTCCTTTCGTTTCTGTTAATTCCTGCTTTCATTGGGTAACTGTTGCTGTACAAAATTTTAAGAGTGGTAAAAAAAATAAAAAAATAAAACAAGAAATAAAAAAGTGCATATTTTAGGAGCTTTTTATGACAGTTGTTCCTGGAGACACCTGTAAACTATTGAGCTGAATTGGGCTGCAGCTGCTGCTGACGACAGGGGCTGTGAAGGAGAAGGGGTGTGACTCATTTTTCTGGTCATTCCACCAGCCTCTTCTGTGGCTGGGCCTGCTGAGATGCCAGACCATGTGTGCTGAGATGTCTGCTCGTGTGGGTCTCTGGGTCAGGAAAATACTAAACTGACTGCCAGAGGCTGAAACTAGAGGATGATTGAGGGGAAGCATCCTAGAATTACAGAATATCCTGAGCTAGAAGGGACCCATGAGGATCATTGAGTCCAACTCCTGGCCCTGCAGAGAATGACCCCAAGAATTCCTCTCATTTCAGCTTGGAGAGGGACAGGACATTGGTATGGACAGAGGTTATGTGTTGTGGTATCTAAGGTGGCATCTCTGCTCTGCTCTGGTGAGACCCCACCTGCAGAGCTGCCTCCAGCAGGAAGGATATTGAGTTATTAGAGTGAGTCCAGAGAAGGCCACCAAGGTGCTGAGAACCATTCTGTGATTCTCTGATTCTATGATCTGTGACATCAGTGCTGTATGTGAGAAGTCAAACTGCCACGTGGCCTGCACAAACAATGACCTGGGTGATGGATAATGAATTTTTGGGGTTTTTTTCTAATCTACGCAAGCAGAAAGCAAAGATGGTCTGATGGCAACCTCATGAACTTGAGCAAGAAGTGTTAAATCCTGTATGTGGGCCTGGGTAAGTGGCTCTAGGTCATCCTGCTTGGATGGGGGGGATTTGAACAAGAGGACCTCAATAGGTCACTTGTAACCTCCAACATTCTGTGATTTTGTGAGATCTCTCTGTCAGTGGGGAGGATGTTAGTATTTTTCTTCTCATCCTGTGGACTGTCTCTACTGCGTTCCTTATGTGACAGAGCAGATGCTGTGGAAAGAACTCACATTCAACTGGAGCTGCAGGGGCTGCCAGGTCAGGCTTTCCTTAGAGTGTTCTCCCAAGAAAGATTAATGTTGGAAAACATGTGGTTTTCTAAAGGACAACACATCTTACCCTTGAAGGTAAATTTAATTCACTTTTTCAACCCCTTTTTGATTCCATGTCATAGTCAAGGGAATAGTCTTTGACTATCGATGATGTTCAAGACTGCATGACCAGTCAAAACCTCCATCTCTTGTGAGAGTAGTAGTTTTGTAAAGAAAGAGAGAGGCAAATCCTCCAGAGAGCTTTGGAGGCATGACTAGATCAAGATCCTGGCTGATGTGAAATAAATAAATAAAGATAGATGTTCACAGGCTCCCCGTCGTTTGTTCCCATTCAGACTGAGCAAGAGTTTTGTCTGGAGAATAAAATCCCTTCTTCATTAATTCTGCATCAATTTGCTTCTCCACCAAGGCCATTTCTTCTTGGTATCTGCTAACATCTGAGAGCCACAGTCAGCTTCTTGTACTGCTAATTATATTTATGCAAAGAGATAAATGTGGAAGCCTCTGCTACTTTCTTTTGTGTAGGGTGGTTCATTTCCAACTCTAGAAGTTCTTTTTTCTCTCCTCTGGTTGAAATACCCCAGGTATATGGATCTGTTCCAGATCCTCTGGACTCTGTGATGCCTTTGACATTCCTCTTAGCATTCCTGTGAGTGATTTCTTGAGGTCACCTCTATGCAAGACAGTCATGCAGCCATTCTTTTGTTATTTTCACTATCAACAGCTGTTTCTTAACTCCAGGGTCAGTGAACCCATAAAACCCAGTTGGGCTCAGTTTCCTCCAGGGATTTTGTCAATCCTGTTTTTCTCAGTCATGCAGTGCTAGAGAGAAATCCAGGGTTTATGGTCTATCACTGTGCCACACCACCACGGGAAAAGAGCTCCTATTTTACCATTGCAACTGGGACTATCTGCCCTGTCTTTTAACCCATCTGAAAGTTGTTTGTGCAATGAGCTGAGAGCCTATAAAGGATTTTTGTCATATTTATATGCAGAAATTTGAGAAGCAATTTCGGAACAAGTCACCACAAATTACTCTTGGTTAAATTTCTCTTCTTTGGGACTATATATCCAAATTTCCCACATAGGTCTGTGGAAGCTTTTAGGAACTGAACTTGTCAGTGGCTGATGTTTTAAAAAAGTTTCTTTGAGGGTCCCTTTCTTTGCTTCAATGTGTGGTTGCACAAATTGTGCTGCCTTTTAATAGCAGTGAATTCATAATTATGAATCACAGAATGGGTGAGGTTGGAAGGGATCAAAGTGGGATTATCTGGTCCAACTTCCCTGCTCAAGCAGGGCCATCCCAGAGCACAGACACAGGATTGTGTCAGACACTTCTGTAATTATAATTTTCTAACCATTTTTGTCCAGTAATTTTGCCTGATCATTTATATGTGGAATAGGATAAGGTTCCCTTCCCCTGGTTTTAAGGCAAATTTCTGTCTTAAAGGCAGGTTCCTGCCACTCAGCAGATATTCCCCTGTGGAGCATCACTGACTTTGCATGGAATTAAAAAGTCAAAGCAGAATTAGCCTTCAGATTTGAAGCAACCAGAATTGGAGCAAATGGACTCACCAGCCTGTCCCTTCAGTAGCTGATTACCTCATCCACATGGGGAAGCATCTTCTCTGGGACCATGAAAAGGACCATGTTTTGGAGCAAATCCTTGTTTAAACATCCCCTACTAAGTCTCAGACCAGTGCAAACAAATTGACAACTCCAAGGAAAAAAAGCCTGTTTTAAAATGCCCCTCGGGGAGCCAGAAATAGTCAGGGTTAATTTGTGTTTTCTGCCTGTGCTGGAGCAAAATCTTGTTTAGTTTTCTTCACAAGAGAGGAGCCAGTGCATCAATCCACAGCACCTCCTGGTCTGCTTGACATCCTGCTTTTCTGGAATGAATACATTTCCTGCATTGCTGCATGCTTCTCCCAGTGTAGGTATCTATGATTAATATGCCTTGTCTTTTATAAACAAACCTAATGCAAAGCCAATAATGTGAGTCTCATTCCTTTACTGCCAGCCCACAGCTTGGCTTTGTTTGGGTATATATGTAAAGAAAGAAAGATGAATGTTCACTCAAGCTTGGGAGCCGAAGCCATAACAAATTTATGGGATGAAAAACACACATCAGTGTGAAGCTAATACAGCCCAGGAAGGTCTGTTTGGCTTCCTCCTTTAATTTTGATTTTTAATAACAACAATGCTCTGTTGTGCACCCAGTGAACATATGTTACACTACATAAGTACATTGTAGGGGGAGCAAATGTATCGAAGTACCAGCAAGCTTTTTTCAGTTGCTGGATTCAGTCATGGCATCCTAAATGCTGAAAGCAGAAGGAACTGCTGTGATCACATAAAGTGACCATTACAGAGTGAATTTCACCCAAATCAGTTTTGACTTCAACTAGCTCACCTTGGAGACAAGAGAGATAGAGGGAGGAATTACAGTTTTAAATTTTGAATGATGAGAGGCCTGACCATAACCTGCATTCTGCTTCTCCGATGGAAATTCCCTTCAGTGGTCACAACCCACACTGGATTCCCAAAGTGAATTTGTCCATCTAATGAGTCCTACCATGGTATTTTACTTTTCCCTTACATCATCTATCAAAGCCCTCATTAAAAAAGTCGTATTTCCCAACCAACCATATCCTGGTGCCACGAGAGGCCTCCATTTCTCTTTGATAAGGACAGTTCATACAATTTCCTGATCCCATTCTCTTGATGTGGGCTTTGTGTTTTTATTTGTTTCTTTCTTTGGTTGGCTTTTTTCTCGTTGAGGGTAGGACTGTTTCATTTTTATCAGCTACTGAATTTCACTGGACTCTTTCCTATTTGTCAAAATCTTTCATGGCTTTTGGATCCCAGATGTGGATCTCAGAACTCCAATAACGAGTGCTGCAAACCAGCTCTTCTCATTCCTGCTTGAGAGTCCCACGTTCCTTCTGGGATCTCAGATCCTTTTTTAATCTGTGCCTGGAGGTCCACTTGTCCCCACTGACTGCTTTGATCTTATGGAGATCCTTTCATACCTAAAAGGATCCCACAACAATCTGTCGAATGTGATAAATTTGTCAAGTTGCTGACAGAAATACTCAGAGGGGCTGTTTGTCTGTAGAAAAACCATCTCAGCACTTTCCTGTGGGGTATTTTCATGTTTACTGGGACATCCAGAGACCAGAGTGCTTGGCCATCCTTTTCTTGGTGTCATTTGTGTGCTGGGAATTCATTGCAGACATTAATTTTACATAACTGGCTGCATCACACCAACTTGTCCTATATCCTCACCAACAGGAGCATAACATTTATTTAATGAGGCCTCTCTCCAGAAGCCAGTGATGATTGGTACTGATTTATATTAATTTTCTTTATTCTTTATTAATAGAGTTCTATATCAGTTGCTCCACTATTTTGACTAAGATCAATGCTAGATTGACAGGCCTGTAATTACCTGGGCCATCCCTTTTTTTGATCTGACTACATCATCTGGCTTCTTCACAAAGAGTGGACCTAAATGTCACTGAATTGGCACCTAAATGTCACCTTATTATTTTTTTTCCTCAGCTTTATTATTGATACTCTTTCATCTGCAGTAATAGATTCTAGTTTAAGATTATGGGTTTTTTTTTCCCTTGTACCTGAAAGATTATTCCTTATTGTCCCTGCTATTGCCAGTCACAGTTTTTGTCACGTGACCTGTAGTTCACCTGATGAATTCTCTTCATTTCCTATCCTCTGATTTATAACACATTCTTATTTTTTTCCCTGTTTGCAAAATATCTGGGGATTTTCATCGATCAAACCCTACAGAACAGACTGGCATGGGAAATAAGTCCTCCAGAGCAAAGATGCCTAAATGACAATTTGGTACAAAATGCAATTTAGTTACAATTTATGTTCCTACATTCAAGAATAAATTTTAGGAAAATCTAGGTTTCGTGCTTAACTACCACTGCTTGTTTTCTTTTCAGAACTTTTCTGAGTTTTGTATTGCAACCATTTTTTTTCAGAATCAGATCTTTTACATTGCAGTGCTGAATTTTCTGATTTACAACTCCACGAAGAATTATCATTAATTGTTGTGACTTTTTGACTGCCATCTAACTCAGATCAAGACTATAATAGTTTAAACAGAAAACTGGATGAGTAGTGCCAGTGTGGAAATACTAATTCCTTTACCATGGAGAACTTTCCACTTCTGGTGAGATTTTTAAGTTCATATCCCTTATGATTTACACAGCAGGAAATAAGCAGAGTTTATAACTGAATTAACCAAGAGACTGGACAGTAAATCATCTGCAGAGTTGGGTTGGAAACCTGACTGCTCCCTGTTCACAAGGCTACATTTCTTGCCGACGATGAAAAGTTCACATGTGAAGAGGTGATGCCTGCAGTTAATGTCTTTTCGCTGCACTTAGTCAAAATTTTGGGTTGCAAATACATTTCCTTAAATATTAGTGCGTGATGCTTTTGGAGAGTCTTTTCTGGAATAGAGAAGGTCATGGTTGATTAGCAGGGGATTATCTTAAAGGGTTGGATTTTACGGTAACTTGGAGTGGTTATTCTGGAAATGTTGGAAAAACTTGTCAAATTACATATATTCTGGGTTTGTAAGGGAAAATAAGATTTTAGAGGGAGGAATAATGGGAATAGAAGACAGTTTATATATTATGTGGACAAGAATGCTGAAGATAAGGGAGAAATGGGAAATTTTTAAATGTATTACTTATTAAATGCTTCTATAGTGCTTAGGAGGTGCCAGGTCCTAAAAACTCCCTAGCTTGAGGAGGTCCTATTATTTAAATGAAAAGACACGGATGTTAGGGCAGGAAAGTATTATGTATTTCTTTTTTTTTTTTTCTAAGAAAGTTGGGAACATGGTGACTTGTGTGATGACATTCTAGTTTTCTTACAAGCATCCTTGCAACAAAAAGAACTTCTCTGAAGGTTCCACTGAAGGATGAAGTCCATGAGGATGACTTAAGGAAGAAAATTTTGGGGTGGAGTTACAGCACTTGACTTCATGCATTTAATTGAGGTACCCAAATTAGGTCTTGAACCTTTGAAGTATCAGATTATCTACTGGATTATCATAGAATCATAGAAATATCCTGAACTGGAAGGTGCCCACTAGGATCATCAAAGTCCAACTCCTGGCCCTGCAGAAGACAGTAATTATTCCCTTTCTTTTAACTGAGAAGGAGTCTTGGTAAATGCAGATCTAATTAAGATGTTTGATTTTCATTCCTGAAGTTAAGAAGTGTGATTCACTCTTCAGTCAGGGCAACAAGAGACATAAAAGAGGAATCACCCTGAGGGGATTAGGGTAGCTGTGGGATGCAAGGGACCCTCTTCCTATAAGGAACAGAGCAGATGGGATCCAAAATTCAGTGAGGAGCAGGAGGATGAGTGTGGAGAAGCACTGAATGCAGACCTGCTTTGGAAAGCAACAAGAAGGAATTTTGCCTGGGTATTCTGAGGAAGGTCTTTAAGGAAGAAGTCAGGATGGTCAAAACAGCAAGTGTGGGTCTGAGCATCGCTTTGCCTCTGGGAATCAGAGAACTGTCTGAGAGGTGGAGAAGTATTTGCAGTAGCTGAAACAGAAGAGGGTTATTTACCCAATTTCTCCTGATAGAACAAGTGTTCAAACCCTCTTGTAATTCTTGTTAATCTACCAGGACTATTAGTAGGTGCTCCCTACAATTTGTGAAGTGCAGTGTCCAAAATCAGCTACAGCTCTTGGCCCTGCTAGCACTGAGTTCCCTCAAAAAGTCTGCTCTGCCTGACTGATAATGGTCCTATCAAGACATTCCCAAAGGAGTTCTACTCTTCCTGTACAACATCACACCATTGCTGTATGTGGAGTTGGAGGTCCCCTTTCAGCACTGGAATTGTGTCTAATATCCCTCCAAACATTTTTACATCTGTGCATTTTGCCCAGAAAAGCTGTGAAGATGTGGATGCCTCATCCCTGGAAATATTCAAAGCCAGGTTGGACGAGGCTTGGAGCAACCCAGTCTAGTGGAAGGTGTCCCTGCCCACGGCAGGGGGTTGGAACTGAGTGGTCATCAACCCAAGCCATTTTATGATTCTATGATTTAACTTCTTAATCCTTGGCATAGCATATTGTATGTCTGCAAATTAATTTTTTTCCTCCTAAATTCACATCTCTCCATCTTTTTTCAAGACCATTTTAGATTCCACCTCTCTTCACCATTATGCTTCTACATTTACCCCACCCTGCTATTATTCACAAGCACTTAGTTATACTTCTTTTACTGAAACAAGTCAGTGGTTGTATTTGAAATAGAACCAGAAACATCACCAAGATATCTCATTTAAGATCCCCTTCTATTCTGATGCTAAGAAGCTTCTGACAATTACTCTTCAAAAGTGATTTGCCAATTATGCCTTCCTCATTACAATTGGTTCTTCCTAACCTTACTGTTAAAAACTTTTTCCTAGCTTCATACAGCATTTTATTTTACCATCTTTATCTCATCTGGCTTTTTCTAAGTGAGGAATTAAATTAGGTTATTTGGAATTATGTCCCATCGTGCATTTGCATTTTATTTATTTGTCTTTAAGAAGGTGATTATCTTCTGGGTATGTGCAGATGATTGCTTAATAATTTCTTCTAGCATCTGCCTGCAAATTGAAGTTAGGCCTAGCAGTCTGTAATTTCTCAGTCATCAACTCTGTTTTTTGCAGCAGGTTCTATATTTGTCTCTCTTCAGTCCTCTGGTACTTCTGGATCCTCCACAAACTCTCGAAGATAATCACTAATGACTCAGTTTGCTTTAGCTGGTTTCCTGCAAAGTCTTCAAGACCCAACTGATTCAAGCATCCCTGCCATCATGAAATGCTTCAAACCCACTCTTCCTGTGACACAACCTCCATCCAGTCTTCTGTGGTAAGATTAACTCTGTCAGCATCTACTCACAGGTTACCATCCTTGCCAAGACGAGCAAAACATCCCCAGGGTACCTCAGCTCTCTCTGCACCCTTATTGATCATCACTATTTTACTTCTGATTTATAGAAGCATTAATATCTTTCTGCTGGTAGACCTGAAGCTCAGGAGTGGCTTTCTATCTTTGGAAATGGGATTCACCAGGGCTCCTGTGTATTCTTGGTCATTGAAATGAGGAATTAAGGGGCAAAGTGGTCTCATCCCTACTGTGCTGCTGCAGTTGTGCTTTGGTCACAGCAAAACCATGCAGGGAAAATAATTCAGGTGGTTTTATACAAAGATAGTAATAAACCAGGAAAAAAAATTGTTTTCCCCACCACCATTTAGAGATTTCATAAATTCTTTCACACCATGTGCACATCACAGGATCACAATCACCAAGGTTGGAAGAGACCTTCGAGGTCGTCGAGTCCAACCATCAGTGTAGCACCACCATAGTCACCCCTAAACCAAATCCCTGAGTGCCACATCCTGACACCTCTGGGTCACTTCCAGAGACAGTGGCTCCACCACCACTCTTGGCAAATTATTACAGTACCCAATCACTCTTTCAGTGGAAAAAAAGAAAAAAAGAAAATTATTTTTGAACCTCCCCTGGCACAATTTAAGGCCATTTCCTCTTTCATTCAAGACATGTCAGATGAGAAAAACGCTCTCCTCACTCCAACCTCCTTCCAGAGAGGCACAGCAGGGTGCAGCTACATGTGGCCAAAGTGCCTCAAGGTGTTACCATCTATAAAAGGGAGAGGACACATTTCCCTTTTCCCAAAATCTCGTGCTTCACCTTGCTTTGCACTGGCTCTGGTGTCTGCCCAGTGCTGCAGAGAGCCAGTTCAGCTTGTTCACCTAGCAGTGAAATTCCTCAAAAGCAGAAAGGAATTGCAATTCTCAGTCCAGGTCTGGAGCTGGCACACACTGGGACATCAGGTGGGTGAGGAGGGACAGGAGTTAAGGAGAAAGACACCCATTTCTTGAGAAATGTGTTTTTACATCAGCTCAACCAAGTGACACAGCTTCCTCCTGAGGGGACAGTGAGCTCCAGTGGCTGGACAGAGATGGATCACTGGGAAGCTCTTTTCAGCCAGATAAAACCTTTCTTCTGACTGTGACTCCACTAGGTGTTTTCTTTTCAACTTTATTATCTTCGGATCAGTCTCTGGAACACAGCAGCCAGTTTGCCCAACCTTCTGTAGTCTTCATTTCCATGTAATGCTCCAGCTGTAGTTTTCCTTAGTACATAATAAATGGAAGCATTAATAATAATGATGGAAAGGGCTTTGCAAAGCATCTGAGGAGGAAGCTCATTCACTTTCCTGCACACCCGTCCCCCAGACCCGTTTATTCCTTTAAATATTAAAGATTACATTCAATGTAAGCATCAAGAGCCTGATTTTCTGAAGTGCTGAGTTCCCATTGTCTTCAGTGGGCGTCATGGCTGCTCAGCAGTTCTGAAAATCAGCCTCCTAATGATCAGCATATTGCAAAAATATTTAACAGCTAAATCCTTCCCATCCCTTCCTTTTCATTCTCAAGCCAGCAAAACCTTCTCCCTATCCCACACCCTGCTCCCTGT